>PVHX01007864.1:0-87864 GCA_004024805.1 Geosciurus inauris | reverse complement strand
CAAGCTACAACCGAGCTGGGAGGGACCTTATCAAGTGCTCCTGATCCTCAGGACAGCTATCTGAGCTATGAACAAGGGGCGAGCTCATTACCACGGGTAGTTTCCACCCCCAAAAGTTAACATGTCTAGGATGGATGGCAATACCACAGGACACAAGGACAGAAATGAAAATGAGACCAAAAGGCATAAAAGAAAAAGAAGGGACTCGTAGAAATACAAAGTGCAGTGGTCCATTTTCAGAATTTAGTATTTGGATCTTATCATAGCCATTTTAACTATAGTCCTTCCTTTTTCCCTCCCAATTTTAAAGTTAGCCAGTCATGTAGATTGTAATACCTAGCTCCTCCTATCAGAGCAAGCATGTTAGGGTTAGCACCATGTTAGGGATAAATGCAGGGGACTGCCCGCCCAAGTATGCGGGCTTGCTGAATTTTCTATGCTAGCTCGCCCTTCTTATAGAAGTAAAGTTTGCTTTATAAAGCTACTTCTGAGCATTTGTTTGACCCCTTGAGGCACCCCAGATTTCTAACATGGGGGACAAGTCACAACTAAACCATAATAACTTATCAAAAAAAAAAAATGGGCAAGAGACCTGAATAAACATTTCACAGGCAGGAGAACATCTCCTTGGCCAAAAGCACAGGTGAATCAGCTGTAGGTACAATACACCGGTGTATTGTCAGTCTACATGTATTGCTATGTCTACATATGTTTGGTACCAAAATTGACATATGAGCTCATAAATTACAATTTAAAAAATAAAATGGATCCAAATACCTTTGGTTCAGGTCATTCAAAAAGTTCAATTTAAATTGGGTAAACAAATAAAAATGTCTTTAAAAGTTACTAACTCACAAGCTTCTCTAGGTGGTCGATTGTTAATAAAATGTTGATGTCTATAAAATGTTTAATATCCATTGTTTCTAGGATTTTTCTTCAACAGGAAAAGAAATGATGCTGTTAAATGCACTTGTCTGATATTTTGTTTTTAAAAAGTAAATTAGATCTGACATGTATGAGATTGATCATAAATGTGTATGTTAAAAACATCTAAATGGTTTATAAAGTTAAAATGCTAACTGTTAAATATAATATCAAGTACTCTTAACTGCTTAAATTAAATAACTTAACTCCTTAAATTCCTTAAGGTAATATGCTTAAACATTATTGGTGTTTTCATAAACTGGTAACATTAAAAAATTTTAAAATTACTTTGTGTCATCACTAAAAACAAGGTTATACAGAGGGTATAAATATTTCAACTATTTCATCTTATTAAAATAGAATAAGATATTTAGTAAAAAAAAATTTCTGGGTAAAAAAAGTCTTCAAGTCTTTATGTAGTAAAGTTATAATACATCTAAGTAAACAACAAGAGGATCTAAGTGATAAAAAGGTCTATGTAAGTAAAGAACAAGTTTGTGTGTAACTAAGTTGGTTATATATGTAACACAAATAGTTAAAACTATTCAAGGTTTTTCCCTAAGGTCAAATATTAATGTACTGGTATAAACCAAAGCTTAATCTGTTAAAATGACAGAAATTTCTTAAAACATTAATTCACTCCTAACATTGTGTTTGTTAAGTTTTATTCTCAGAACAACTAGTCTTGGAAAAATTAAGGTTTGTACCGCTCTGGTTAAACAGCAACTGGTATTTTACAGTATTGTACTACATTACAGAGTCTAGATTTTCTTTAAGTACTAAACTGGATTAATATAAAAACATCAATGTAATTATGGTGCTATTACTCTTCTTTACATATTAAATGTGTTCATATTTTTCAGGGATACAAGTCTTTAAAGTAAAAGATTTAAAGGGACATTTTAGATTAATTTATATCATTTGATGTTTTGTAACCAAACCTAAACCTTATGTTACATTTTACACTGAAATATCAAAAGAAACAATCAATGAAGTGAACAGAGAGCCGACATTTTGGGAACAAATCTCTGCCACACGCACATCTGATAGAGCACTAATCTCCAGGATATATAAAGAACTCAAAAAACTTAACACCAAAAAAACAAACAACCTAATCAATAAATGGGCCAAGGAGCTGAACAGAAACATCACAGAAGAATATACACAATCCATCAACAGACATATGAAAAAATGTTCACCATCTCTAGCCATTAGAGAAATGCAAATTAAAACTACACTGGGATTCCATCTCACTCCAGTCAGAATGGCAGTTATCAGGAAGACAAGTAACAACAAGTGTTGGTGAAGTTGTAGGGGAAAGGCACACTCACACATTGCTGGTGGGACTGCAAATTGGTACAACCAATCTGGAAAGCAGTCTGGAGATTCCTTAGAAAACTTGGAATGGAACCACCATTTGATCCAGCCATCCCACTCCTCGGTCTGTACCCAAAGGACTTAAAAACAGCATACTACAGGGATGCAGCCACTTCAATGTTTATAGCAGCTCAATTCACAATAGCTAAACTGTGGAAGCAACCTAGATGCCCTTCAATAGATGAATGGATAAAGAAACTGTGGTATATATACACAATGGAATATTACTCAGCAATAAGAGAGAATAAAATTATGGTATTTGCAGGTAAATGGATGGAGTCAGAGAACATCATGCTAAGCGAAGTAAGCCAATCCCACAAAACCAAATGTGAATGTACTGGTTGATAAGTGGATGCTGATCCATAATGTGGGGGAGGACATGGGAACAATGGAGGAACTCTGTTCACAGGGGTGGGAGGGAGGAGGGGCATGGGGACAGTAAAGGTGGTGGAATGTGATGGACATCATAGCCCTAGCTTTATGTCTGACTGCATGTATGTTGTGATGCTACATGACATGCAACCAGAGAAATGAGAAGTTGTGCTCCATCTGTGTACAGTGAGTAGCACTCTGCTATCATGTAAACCTAAATAGAATAAATAAATAAATAAAAATTTTAAACAACTTTAAAGGACAGACCCTACAAGCATACCTCAGCACACAGCACTTTATGTCACACAGCCCCGTTAAGATGCTCTGCAGGGGAGGCTGCAGTCTGCTGTGTCTGAAGACAAATGACTTTCAAGGTGTGTCAGCAGGCTGGGTCTCAAGTACGAGGTGCCTTCTGCCGAGAAAAAAGCCCTGGCCTGGGTCGTTTGCCCTTCGTGAAGAGGAGTGGCACTGGGTGTAGCGGCTGGAGGCCAGCCTCTCCCTCCCTGGGTATGGCAAGTACGACCTGCGGTGGCCACAAAAGCAGCACACCAGCTATGAACACAAACCGAATATTCTGAGCCCAAGAGCAGCAGGTCACTTCACCTTGCACCTGCTGCTCCCCTGGACCTGCTCATCTCAGGCAGACCACACAGCAAGGCCACTGTCTCTAGACCTGCAAATACTGGTGGCTCCCCCTCCCCAACACACCCAGACCCTGACAGCACCCATTATCAACATGGTCTGGACCACTGCCTCTCCCATAGGTGAGAGCCCCTAAGCCCTGCTGTGCCTGCTCCTCTGCTAGGCAGCCAGCCAGGACCTTTACAGGTCGAAGTCCCACCTCTGGGCTCCTCTCCTCTCAGATGAAAGCTCAGTCCACACAGTCCCCCTTAGGGTCCAAGTGCTTTCTGTCTGCTCTGTGGAGGGCTGTACCCCAGATGGGTGCTCCTCCACAACCTGCTCCCTGCTCCCCAGGGGCAGGTGTAGGCACCCTGCAACACCACCTGGCTCTACCTGGTGTGACGGTCCTCAGATCTGTCAGCTGGCTAGGCCACACCCCTCGTGCAACCCAAGGCTGATCTCGGTGCCCTACAGGCCCTGCGACGTGACTGAAGCGGGGCTGCCTTGACTGTGGTCACGAGCGGGCTCCACGCTCTCGGCTGGACGTGCTCCAGCAGCATGGAGGCTCCTGGAGAACAGGATCCCACTGCAGGCAGCAGCCTGCGTCCTTGCATGAGCGTCCCAGCCTGCCCTTCCTGAAGTCATGACCATCTGACTGCCTGTCCAGCTGCAGAGCTGACCACCAGAAGGCCTGACCGTCTAGAGGCCCAACCGTCTGGAGATCTGCTCTGTGAATCTCAGATCTGCCTGGCCAGCCCCACAATCAGAGAAAGCAAGTCCTCAGGATGCATCTCTTAGTGTCTGTCTCTCTCAGCTGTGCTCCTCTTTGGACCAGACTTCCGACAGCTGGTAGATCAGGCAATATGCATATCTTGTGGCCGTGCCCTGCCATTGTAGGGGACGCTTGGAAGAGATCCCTGAGGTTCCACGATAGCACCCCAGCTACAAGCAAATGCCCAGAGCTCCCAGATGGCAAGAGCCAGAGAAGAGAGGAACACAGTGGAGGCTCATCCACAGTGCTGCACCCCTGCCACAGCGCAGCACCAGACAGGCAGCGAGGGCCAGCTGCAGCACGCCTGCTCTGATGCCACTGCACAGCCCCAACACTCCAGGGGCAGGGACGACAAGGCAGCAGTGAGTGCTCGGGGTGAGGAGCCCAAGCGTGGGAGTGGCACCACTCTCCAGCAGGCTGGGCGGGGGCCCGCAGGCGGGCACAGGGTGGCTCAGAGGGGACTTCACGGAAGCCAAAGCACTACTCCTTCAAGTGTGCTATTGCCACCAGTGGACTGTTTTATGCTCCTGTAAGCTTCACATATACTTTACAAATATTCTTTGATGTATGCTCAATACTAAGAGTTTTAAAGTGTGACATTTCCAAAAACTTCTAAGAATAAGTTGAAGATATTTCTGCTAAGCAGCCATGTCACAGAGAGCCACACAGTCCACTCTCGGCGAGCTGCACAGAATCTGAGAAGGAGCATGCACCTGCACATCCCTGTCACGAGCTCAAGGACAGAGGACTGCCACAGCACAGGTGGCAGCAGCCCAAAGCACAGTCTGCCCAACTCTAGCAGAGGGGTTCTGCAGCCCGGGGAATGGCCGCGGACTTGACAGGGCCCAGCCATTCGGCTGCTGGAGGAGGTGCCGAGCCTGTCTCATGCCTTCTGTGGATGGAATACCATGACTCAAGGAAAGGGCACATCTCCAACTATTTTCAGGAGGACCATGCAATAAACAAGTTCAACTGAGCACTAACATCCTGGGCCTACAGATGCGCACAGCCCCTCACTCTGGTGACAGGTCTGGTGTGTCACTTACAACCACAATGGAGAGCACGTACAGGCACCAGGGGTTTTCACTTCTCCTGGCCAGAACCCAGGGGAGGGTGGAGCGTGGAGCAGCATCAGTACTACAGGGACAGAAACCAGGGGTCACAGGCCCCACATGCCCCAGCCCAAGCAGCTCTGTCCTGAGACACTGTGACCTTCTCCTGGAGACACCTCCCTCCACTCTCTCCAGGGGAGCAGCAAACAGAAGGTCTCCTGGTTGCCGTCCAGCATGGCCTGCCCTGAAGGCCGGAGCCTGAACACGTCTCGCACAGCCCTCACAGATGAACGGACAGGCAGGAAGAGGGCGTGGGAGGATGGTCACCCAGCCCTGCAACTGGAGGACTCCCTGGCTCAGTCGCCTGCAGCAGGTGCCGCCCTTGAGACACTTGGAACCTCTCACAGGAGGAGGGAGAGCTCACAGAGGGAAACACGCTGCGCTCCTGTGCGCACCAGGGTGCCAGCATTCCTAGGTCTACGAAGAGAGCAGCAGTCACTCTCTGTCCTCCATCAGGCCCAAAGAGGCTTTAATGTGCTCCATCCAACCAGAAGTTGTGCCGATGCCCCGTGCTTTGGCACCAATGAGGAACCCTGCCGCCAGGAGGAATGTAAAGCCAGGGACTTTGGTCGACTCTGGGGACAACGGTGGGTGACCTGGAATGGTCACAGAAGGGCGCTGCTGTGCTCCTAGTAGGGGCTTCCGGGGGAAGCCAGCACCCCGCCCTCCCACAGCCCCACCCAGGCCAGTGCCCCGCCCCACCCCCTGGGCACTCACTCTCCTTCCCCTTCTCCTTGTTCTTGAGCTGCTGCAGCTTCTGCTCTCGGTGCTGCTTCTCCAGTGCCTGTTCCTGGCGGTGCCTCTCCAGCTTGCGCTGGTGCTCCAGCAGCTCCTGCTGGTGCTTCATGGCCAGCATCTCCTGCTGCTGCTGTGGGTGGAAGGAGGACACAGGCGGTCAGAGCCTCAGGAGACCCCTGACACCTGGAGCCAGTGGACTTACTAGCTAAAAACTGAAACATTCAGATCGTTCATAACAAGTAAATGAAATTAAAATACAAAAGGCAAATGGGAAAAGCTCCTTGCACTGTTTCTGATACACAGATAAACCACATATAAATGGCTGTCATCAATTAATAAGAATATGTCAAGCAGGTCAGCAAGAAAGGAATCCCAGAAGTCATCAAAAATAAATGGGAAAAATGTTCAACCTTGCTAATAACCAAATTCCAAATTCATTTATTTATTAGGAAAGGTAGAGAAAGACCACACTGTCAGGTCCCTGCCTCCTCCCCAGCACGTGGTCTCCAGGGTACACTGCCAGCTCCCCCTGGACCTTCCCCCTCCACGGAGCACTCGCTGCCCAGTCCCTGTCGCTGTCGCACCGCAGCTGTACTTCCTGGGGTGCTCCGTGGCCATGCTCCCTTGGGGGAGGAAGAGGTGGCAGGGAGTGGCCTGTGGAATCTGTATGGAGATCTCGATGTCAAGGATGGGGACGAATCGGCATCCTCTCAGCCATCATGGGCAATAGCGATGACAGCTAAGATGTACCTCAGAGCGAGGACTGAGTCCTCATGGTGACCTTAGGGGGAAATGAGGCACAGAGAGACAAAGTCTGTGAGGGTCTTGGGTGCAGAGTGGGGCTCCAGCTTCCCGCGGTGGCTGTTCTGCTCAGGTGACAGAGTAAGTGAGGCAGAGGTGAGGTGTGTGGGGCGCAGCCACCCAGCCTGTGAGTGAGTGCATGCGCACGCGAGGACATGTGCTGGTGTGCCACATGGGCCCGGGGGGGGGGGGGGGTGTTGTGCACGTGGCTGTGGTACAGCTGCCCTTCTCGGTGGACACTGCCCCTCATGGTGGCCTCTGGCAGAACACACAGGAAGAAGACAGTGTATTCAGAAACATCTCCCAAATCTTGCGGGGTGATGCCTTAGAAGAGGGGCCTGAGCTGACCTTTGAGCACTGCACCACACTGCACTGCTGAGCCAGGTGCAGGGGGTCACCCTGAGGACCCTCCATCCCAGGGAGAAAATCTAAAGGTCATTCCAGTCAGAGGTGACTCTGGGCACTCTGCACGCAAACGATGTGCTCCTGGGAGTGTTCAGGCTGTGAGAAATGCCTGGCCTGATCCCGTCTCTGCCAAAGACTTGCCAGCAAATAAGTTGGGCACCCAGGAGCTTCCTGCGCAGCTGCCCATAATGGCCCTCTGTCACTTAGCTCCCACGCTCCACTGGAGCACTGGACAGGCTACGCACACAGGAATGTGCTGCTCAAAGGCACCTCTGGGTGGAATTCCACGTCTCTTACCAACGTGTCTGGCTCTGGGAAATCCAAGTCACACTTTGTCAACAATGAGAAGGAAGGGAAAGCAGTGGTATCATCTTATGAGGTAAACACTCTGACCCTGACCCCAAAACAAAGCCCACAGCCCAGGCGCAGATCACGGGTACTGGACTGAAAAATGACTTTTTAGCAAAACCAAAGAAATTGGCAATGATGAATCAGCAAAGCAACTGCCAGCTTACACAGGCCTTGTGCAAACTGAAGAATGTGCTGGAAGACTCCCCTTGCCAGTCCAGCCTGAGGAAGGCCCCAGAAGACCCCTGGGCCACAGCACCTTCCACGGGCAGCTTGGGACGGAAGCCCGCTACCTTTATCTCCAGTCTCACCTGGACTACCTCGGCTGTCCTGAAGACCGGCCCCTCTGTGCTGTCCACATTGCTAAGGAAGTGGACTGATGCCAGCACCCCCTTCAGTGGGACCTTGGCCCCAGACAGAACTGTCCAGTCATAGCTGTGATCACGCACAGCAGGATCTACAGGGCACTGCGGGCAGGCTGGCATTTGGGACCAGAGGGGCTCTGCAGTCCCCATCCAAGGGGCCACCAGGGCTCTCCTGAGAGAATAAGCCAAGTCTGCACCACGTCAGCTGACAGCCTTCACGGAAGGGCTTTCACTCAGGAGCATGGAGACAGAATGGCTAAGTATGGGGCAGGCAAGCGCCAAGTCAGTGCTGGACAGGCAGGGAGAGGCTCGGCACTGTCAAACCAGGAAGGCCTGTCCACCCTTGCGAGGCATGCCCTACCCATGAGGATGCTGCCTCCCGAAGCTGGTGGGTCCCAATGAGGAGAGGGCTCACCCACCCAGCAGCATCACACAAGAGGAGCCAGCCCAGCTCTAGGCCCCCGAGGGGCATAGGCATGGTGTGTACACCTCAGGCCTTTCCCACAGAAAATCTCACATTCTAGACCACCAATGTAAATGGCCTTCTGGGGGTCATGGGACAGAAATAAGCAAGCAGCGGTCCATGCCCTTCAGTGACTTCTGAGGACTACCCAGCAGCACAGGGACAGGAGATGGCCAGGCTGCGCTGCCTGGTCACAAGCCCTGGCTCTGCCTGCTCCCCACGGGGTCCCCTGGATTCAGTGCCTCCCTTTTCCACCTCTGCAGGCTGCTGGGAGGGCGAGTGAGGGGTGCAGAGACACCTGCAGGCTGGTGGGAGCTTTGCCCAGCCCTGCTGGATCTTCCCGGCAGTTTCCCTTCTAAAAGATGTTGCCTAAGGAGAAGGACTTCTCGTAGACACTCAATGTCACCCCAAGACCAAGACGAGGCTGCCCGGTGGACTCCTGGGAGACATAGCACAACTGGATGGGGTGCAGGAACCAAGCCCAGGAGGTTCCTAGTTCCCAAACTGTGTCCTGAAGAGCACCAGGCGTTGCCAGCAGCGCACGGTCGATTCTGATCACGAGTGGGCTGTCGCTGCCCTGAGCCTGGGCAGCATGAGTGCAGCTCCAGAATTCCGCCAGCCATTCCCAAACAGTGGGATTTCCTTACCTTTTAATGGGAAATCCAAATTATAGTATTGTGACCAAAGAGTAAATGAGAAGGGGACAAAACACGGCCCCTCCTATCCATTTCGCTTTAACAAACGTCATGGCTGAAGCCTCACGGGATTATGCTCTTACTGAGAACACAACCACACAACTATATGTGGTACTTTGTCAGAACAAACACCTGTGCAGGTGCAGACTCAAGAGTCCACCCAGAGCCTGTGCTGTGTGCACAGGTAAAGCCATCCACAAGGGTGTCCCTGAGCCCCTTCAATGGATCAGGGACTCCACCTACATGCCTCACCTCCACAAAGGCACAACCTAGAGGGCTTCCTGGTGCTCTAGATCAGTTTTCACCGGATGGTACAGTTATCATTCTCTCCAAACCACCACCTGTGCACACCAGCCCCTGGTTCCAGTCTGCTCAGTGGTCACTCAGTGCAGAAGTGTGGAAGAAGCACACTCGTTTTATCATTATGCAAAGATGGGACACTGCCACCATGGACATGGCGGTGGACACTCAAGACACAGCTCCCAGAAAAGCACCATCTTCATGGAGTGCTAATGGAACGTGACCACAGCAGCAGCCTGGATGCCCGGAGTCCCCAAGAGCAGCAGGTGGGTGGGCTCTGCACCATCAGGCTCGGGGAGGGCACCCTGCACCTTTGGGCTATGAAGCTAGGGCAGCGGAGCAAGCAGGACTCACGCCCTTCTTCCCAGAGCCACCTGCCCTCGGGCCTCCTCTGCAGTCCCATGGCGACCCTCAGCCCAGACAGCCAAACCAATCACTAAGCGGGTGTGCGCTGGGCCACTGCACTTCAGGCACCTAAGACACGCAGTGCAGACCACCGAGGGCTGGCCACACGCTGACCCACCAGCCCAAACACGGGCCAGCCAGGCCTAGGCCCCAAGTGCAAAAGCAAGGCTTCCTAAATGGCCCAAAGCAAGGCCTGCCTATGAGGCAAGGACTGTCAGGGAGCCAGGCTCTGCAGACAAATTATAATGAGCAACTTAAAACAACCAATGGAAACACCACACTCTACGTAAGTTTACTTTCAAGCCAGCAATGAGTTCTGAACCACATATTAGCTCCTCAAGATGCAGCTTCTTTGATTCCAACTTTGCAATGTAATATACAGTTACTGTGTGGGGGCTGAGGGTGAAGTTCAGTGGTAAAGCCCTTGCCTACTGTGCAGGAGGCCTGGGTTCCAGCCCCAGCATTGCCAAATATAAATAAAAAGAAATAAAACACTGTTCCATATATTCCAGTGGAAACCCAAGCAGACATTTTTGTGTGTGTGAAGTGCTGGGGATTGAACCCAGGGGTGCTCTGTTATTGAGCCATATACCAGCCCTTTTAACTTCTTATTTTGAGACAGGCTCTTCGTAAGTTGCTGAGGGTGGCCTGGAACTTGCAATCTCTTGCCTTAGCTTCCTGAGTCACTCAGATCACAGGCGTGGGCTACTATGCCTGGCTCTCAACCAGAATTTTAAAAAGTAACTAAAATAAAAACCCACTGTGCTAGAAGGATGGAAGCTGGAGACAGGTATTCATCCACTGCCTCTGCAGTGGTCAGAGAGCTTTTCAGGGCCCCAGAGGGCTCAGTGGGCTCAGTGGGCTGAGCCTACTCAAACTCCCCAGAGTCTCAATGTATTACCAGTTAAGTTCAAGTTCAATGAAAGCACTTAAGAGCATCACACTCAATTAAGATAAGGACTGCTCATAGTGCTACTTGAACCCAAACCTTCTTGTATGGAGTTCTTCAAAGTACTGCATGTGGAGGCCATGACCATTTAGGATGTCAAGCTTCTGGGTCCCCACTGGCCACACTCCCTGGGACAGGCCCTGTGGACACCTGCATCTGTATGTCCAGGCTGTTTTGAGGGCCATGGCCAGCTTTAAGAGGCCATGGACACTTAGCAGTCATGCTCACCAAGACCCCAAAAACCGTGGGGTTTTCTGATCATAAACATACTTTCTAATTGTAAATGGTAGCAATCATGAAAAATAAGAAAACATGAAAGACCACCCATATACTAGTTTAGTCACACAATTAAGCTCAGGCTTAAAATCAAGCCAAACCCAACTGTGAGTGTTTTCGCACCTCCTCACATAAGCTGGCCTCTACAGCTCTGCTCTAGAGCACTGCTTTGGTGCACTGAACCACGGGCAGGCGCCAGGTTAGTTAGTTCTCTGCAAGCCAACCCGACACGCCAGCCACGCAGGACTGGGTCCTGGACCTCTCCTCTCAGCGCCACCTCACACATCTGCACACCTCTTCCTGCCCTGCTGCTCAGCATGGCACAGAGTCAAAAGTGAGGGCTCTTCTGCCTCTCCTGCTTGTCTGCTCTGACTGCTGGCAGGATGGCGGGATGGCCCCAGACTGGCAACAGGGTGGACAGAGTACAAGGGCTGCTGCCCTGGGGATCAAAGCCACCAGGTGCAGGCTGGCCAGGGCAGAGCAGGGATACCTACAGCCCCTACCGTCCATATGACCCAGTGCCTGACTGATCTCAAGATGAGCAAATGCATGAGATCTCTTTCCCCTCTCAATCCACACAAGCCATCACCATCTGGAGGAAAGGGCAGCCAGGGTTCAGTCTGGGCCTGCCCCAACGGCAGCCTTGCCCTGGCTCACAGCCCACCTGTCCCCGAAGTCTCCCACCCCTGCACAGGTCCCAGGCTTGCTGTCCCAGAGGGATCCGAGCTAATGGCTGTTCTTACTACTGACTTGGCTGAGCTATTTTAGAAACATAATGCTGAAAAGAATACAGATGTCAAGTGCATTCTTGAAGAGTGCAGGAGTGAGGACGTGAGTGCACTCGCATGCCGAGCACTGAGGCCTGAAGCAGCACTGCAGCTCTCCTGCAGGACACTCACGGGCTTGCAGGTGTCACTCACTGACCTTTCTGTGATGAGTGTGGGGCAGGCCCAATCACCCTATTTGCCAGGACACAATTTTAACAGAGCAAGGAAATAAAGAAGGAGTTGCCGGGTGCGGTGGCTCACGCCTGTAATCCCAGCACTCTGGGAGGCTGAGACAGGAGAATCACGAGTTCAAAGCCAGCCTCAGCAATGGTGAGGCGCTAAGCAACTCAGTGAGACCCTGTCTCTACATAAAACACAAAATAGGGCTGGGGACATGGCTCAGTGGTCAAGTGCCCCTGAGTTCAATCCCTGGTACCAAAAAAAAAAAAAAAAAACAAGAAGGAGTCATCCCCAGGTATGGGGTTGGTGCTGACCCATGAAATATGAGCCATTTGGCCACAGTGAATTTCCATGGAGCAATTGTCATTGAGACTAAAACGTGGTTCTCTGCGGAACCGCTTCCACCAGTACTCACGGGATAACTGACTCCAACCAAAATGGCGCCCACGTGCCAGTTCTCTGGACACACTGCCACCTGCCCTCACAGCACAGCCAGCAGTGACCACACCCCCAAGTCACTCACTTGCTGTTCCCACCCCAAACTGGACACTCAGTGTCACAAAGCTAAGCAGGGGCGCCCTTCAGCACTGCTGTCCATGAAAAGGTCTACAGCAGGAACAAATGCCCAGCGCCAAGGCTCTGGGCCAGGTAGGGCCACGGCAGGTGCTCCTGGAACTACAGATAAAGCATCACTGGGGTGAGGGAGGCGCAGGGGAGAGAGAGGAGGAGGACAGGGCAGAAGAGCAGGGAGGAAGAGCACTGAGAGGCACAGCCCAGTGCAGCAGGGCAGCCTGCTTGCCCTGAGTGACTGGTTCTTCTGGCTTCGCCCGCCCAGCCCGAGACCCTAACTCTAGCTTCAGTTCAGCACCTGCTCCCTGGAGGGTCCTGGCCCTTCTCCTCCAGGCCCCTCAGCAGCCCTCCTCCCACAGCCACCACGGCCTTCCTGCTGCTCATCTGCGAACACCAGCCTAGCGCAGCAGGTGGTGTGCAAAGGCAGGGACGCTCACGGGGCTGCCGTCTGAGGCTCTCTCGTGGGCCACAAGTGCCTGGCGACAAGCAAGGAGCCAAGATGAGGCCATGTGGCCACCACTGCCCTCAGAGCCCGAGCATGAGGTGATCAGCACGACTCTCCAGCTCGGGGCTGACGCAGGCGAGAGGTCCCAGGCGGGCATCACTTCCCCAGGCGCCAGCTATTAGAGACGACAGATGGGTGCCACTGCTCATTAGGTGACAGGCCTGGGTGCCACCTGGGACAGATCAGAGAGGGAGCGAGCACCACAGGCCACACCCAGGACCACAGAGCCAGGTCTCCCTCCTACTGTGGTTGTCTCCATGGAAGGTGGCGTCACCTGTCAACCAGTGGCTCCACACTCTCTCCTACCCACCGGCACACCACAGAAGATGATGTGCCAGAGTCACAGGGGACTCAGTGTGTTTCTCAGATCAGGCTGGACTGACCCTGTGGGCAGAGCCCTCCCGGGGCGGGGGGCAATCTGGCAAGATGCTCTAAAATGTGCCACATCCTGCACTGAGGGGTTGGACTCTGAGGGAATGATGGAGAACACGGGCCACAACGCACCCAGAGGATGGTCTGGCCCATAATAGGAGCCACTGAGATCTCTGCAGGTGAGCTGGACAGATGTGGAGTTGTCCAGGGCCCTTCTGGCCAGGCAGTAAGAATATCCTACCTGTGCTACCGCCAATGCAGTGTGGACAGGAGGGTCTAGGGGCCTATGCTTCCCAGGCTGGGTGCGGGGGTCACCGGATCTGGAGTAGAGACCTCCCGAGTCAGCCTTCTAGCTGCCTGGCCCACAGCAGCCCACCCTGGGGATATGGGTGACAGGACCTAAGACAGGTGTCACTGGCTGAGGGTTCCTAAGTTTCTGCCTGGACTAACCCTTCCCTGCAGTGAATGTCTACACACAATTGTAACAAGATTCCCCTGAAATCATTGCTGGCTCCCCATTCCCTTTTGCCCTTCCACCCTTCTCTAATCCTTTGGCTGAAGAGAAGCCCCACCTAGATGGTACTGCAAAACCCCTTCTTCCGATCACTGAGCCACAGGCCTTGGTAATACTCTTTCCCAGTAACCAGCACAAATTGATGTCTGGAGACCCTAGCCAGCCTGTAGCCACCTGCCTTCCTCCCTTCCTTGCAAAAGCCTTCATGTCCTGGAGCCCAGGAAGACAGGACTTTGTTTGTTTGGTACTGGGGATTGAACCCAGGGGTGCTCTACCACTGAACCACACTCCAGTCTTTATTTTTATTTTGAAGTTCTTGCTAAGTAGCCGAGGCTGGCCTGGATCCTCCTACCTTAACCTTCCAAGTCACGGGGATTACAGGTGTGTGTCATTATGCCTAGCAAGACAGAGCTATAGAGAGCAGCTCCTCTGTGCTCTTCAGGGCCAGCCTTGAGCACCCAATGCCTTCCTACCAATACCATCTCCTGAATGCATCCAAGCAGTAGCCAGTCCAGACATCTGACTCCTGTCACACCAACTGACACAGCCACTGCTGAGCTGAGCATGCCATCCCGAGAGGAAGGACAGCAGAGGAGAGCTACTGATCAGAGCCCAGAGCAGGAGAGTACAAGGCCACAGAAACTGAGGGTACCAGGCACCTGCAGCTGGGCCTACCCTGCTGTGATCCATCAGTAGGGGGCGCCAGCCACAGGAACAGGGCTTTGTCTTGAGACTCTCCTATGTGCAGGATATGCTGGTGTCCCTCCAGGCCCACCCAGGAGGCACTAGGGCAGAAATGCAAGAGAGAAGCTTCCAGAGGCACAGAGCCACAGGCGGCCACAAGGGGAAAATGGGTCCCAGAAATGTGGCCGCTCAGGAGAGATTGAGGACCTTGTTGTGCTGAAAGGAGGTCCTGAGCCAGCATGCCCTTCTGTCTGCTGGGGACCCCCCTGTGCTCAGTACCCTGTCCCACCCAGCTATTCCAGGAGAGGCTCCCGTTCTGGCCGACTACAGAATGACCACTCCTTAAGTCAGAGGACAGTGTGCTCTGCTCACTGCGGGAAGACTGTCCTGCTTGCTGGTCGCTGCACACGGCAAGCTCCAAGAACTCAGCAGACCCACTCTACCTTCCCCTCAGAGGCCCTGCCCAGCATATGGCACATGCATGCCTACAGAGGTCCACAGGCCTGGATTTTATTCACTTGACTGTAACCTGGCTGTCCCCGTTCCAGCTCTTTGGGACCTCTGTAGTCTGCCGCAGCACTGGAACCCCGCTGTTCCCAACTTGGTTCTCTGCTCTGGAGAACCAATCTCCTTGCCAATCACTTCAGGCCTGTGCACAGGTCTCTCAGGTTGTGGGACTAGATTTGTCTCTGGCTACAGGAAAGTCAGTAGATGAGAAAGGGGTAAATCATCACCTCCAGGAAAACCAAGAGTTGTGTGAGAAAAGACGTGTCACCATCCTCTGCTGGGGGCTCAGCTGTGGTACATGCACACAGTCACAGTGACGCAAAACACTGAGTTCTTCAGCCAAAAAAGGGCAGGTGGAACACACAAGGCCCAGTCATGGCAGTGGACGCCTGTGGGGGAGGAGGCATCTGAGCATCACCACCCACAGACAGACCTTATTTACCCAAATTAACAAGGTAAGTACCATCCTAGAAACTACTCCCATTCCAATTATAAAATTCTACTCAAATTCACTGATGATTTAATGATACTAATTAGATTGTGTGTTCAAGAAATCTGTCTGACAAACTCCACTGCCAAATGTCGTTAACAGTATCATGGTAAGAAGCAAGTTTAAACCATCAAAACAAAGGAGTTCTAATGCAATGATACCATTGTGTAGCTTAAAGACTTTTATAATCTCCATTTTAATGAAAAAATAAAACAAATGATTAAAATGCAAAGAGAAATAATGCTTTGAGCTTCTTTCTGTGTGGTCTGGTTTCTGGGGCCCCAAACACCCCTCACAAGGCCCCACACTGCAGGTCAGGAGTTTCTCCCAGGAGTGCAGCTAGCCACAAGGAGCCTGGCCCAGCCTGGACTCCAGGTGCTGAGTGAGGACGGGGCGGGAGACCCCTCTTCTAGCTCCAGAGTAGCCAGGCAAACCCTAGGGCAGCAGGCGATAAGGGGGACCCTAGCTAGAGCAACCTCGACCCAGGGTCTTCATTATGTGTCCTACTTCCTGGGACCACCACTGTCGGCTCTCTCACATAAGCAGGTGTATTTTATTTCTGAGTTTCTCTTTTCACTGTCTTACAAAAGCTACCAATTCAACCGACACCCAGCAAGAACAGCGTGTTGGAGCACCCTCCATGGCAAGACCTAGAGCAGTCTCCCCACCGTGTGCCCCAGCAGGGCCCTCACCCACTGTCAAAGGGCTGAGGACAGGGGCTGGGGCTATGGCTCAGCAGTTGAGCGCTTGCCTTGCATGCGTGAGGCACTGGGTTCGATCCTCAGCACCACATAAAATAAATAAAGATATTGTGTTCATCTACAACTAAACAAAATATTTAAAAAAAAAAAAAAAAAAAAGGGCTGAGGACAGGAGTGTTATGGGCAAGCAAACTACAGGGCAACTCTGATCCAGCACGCGTCTGCCAGGAAGCAACGCCCACACAAGCACCATCAATCCCCAGGCAGCCAGGACGGTGGCTGACCAGGTCGCCCAGAGCTGCAATGTAGCGGCCAGCCTGTCAAGGGCAGGGCAGGAGACAGAGTGCTCTGCGAGAGCAGGGAAACACTGGGCTGTGCCCTAGCAGGTGCCCTCCCTTTCCAGTTCTAGGAGACAACAATGAGGCGCATGGCTGCGCCAGGCCCGGGTGCGGCTGCGGAGTCGGGGGTCTAGGCTTTGTGTGGGGCTGGCTATGCGCAGGGGACACCTGAAGTAAGACTCCATTTTTAAATTTTTTCTTTTAGGAGTCACAGAAAGGCAAAACTGCAGCTTGACACATAAAAACTTTTTCTGTTTACTGGCTCTTGGGCAGTTACCAAAGGCCAGCATGTCTAGGCTACCATGAGAGTGAAAGTTCCTTCCTGGAAATGACTTCCACTGACTGTGCCATCCAACTGGCACATGTGACTGCCTAAGGCTGGCCACAGAGACCCTTTCCCAGTCCTGCAGCCCAGAGGCTGAGCGCAACACCCACTGCCAGACTCCAAGGGGGCAGCGGGCCCATCCTGTCCACAGCACAGACACCAGCAGGTACAGGCCTGATGGTGTCCCCCTCCTGCTAGACAGGAGTGTCAGGAAGTCTCAGGGCCTGGCCTGTGGAGCCCTGAACCACCCACCCAGGCCCAAGAGCAAGGAGTAGCCATGGCTGCCGCTACCCAGGACTGTGAACAGAGAGGACAACCCCAGGCCTTGGCAGCTCAGGCCCAGCAGGGAGCTTCCCAGACCCATCTCACAAGGCTGGGAGGGCGAAGGACAAAGCTCTCAGGACCACCTCTGAGCACACACACCCTTGGGAGGAACCTCGGGGCTGCCACTGGGCCCTTCTCCAGGGGAAGCCAGGCTCTGGGGTGCACTGCTGGAGACAGCAGCCAGGGCAGCTTCCCAGCAACCCTGCAGGAGGCCCACAGACAAGCCCATGTCCAGGACCCACCCACAATGCACGAGGCTGCACTGGGAAGGGAGAGTGTGCACAGGTGGCTGGGCACTGCTCCCCAGCCAGGCCCTCCAGACACAGGCTCCGGGAAGGCTGCTGCCAGGCTGGGAGCAGCCCCACGGACAAGAACCGGAGGCTCCTGCCCCTAGGTGCGAGAGGAGCTTGAGCTGCATCCTCACACTACGGTCCCCGCAGCACTCGGGATGAGACCGACCAGCATGGACTGCGACCTCCTGAGGCCCTCAGTGAGGACCACCAGCTGGCAGCTCCTGGACTGCTCGCCCCAGAAGCAGAGGAAATGCGTGGTTCCTGCCACAGCCGCTCAGCAGCAGGGTGGCTCTGTTACACAGCAATGGATAACTTACGCAACCTGGCTTAGGTGGGCTCCCGGCTGTCTTCAACGTGGCTGCTAGAGCATCAGAATCACCTACTCAAGTTCAGGGTTGCCTGTGCACTTCTCCTGACGCTGCTGCTCTGAGCAGCCCTCCGAGCAGCAGCACGTCACGCCAGACATCGCCCCTGCCCGCTTCCCGGCGAGCTTCACTGCACAGTGCTGAGCTCTCCTCTCAGTCTGTTTGATTTTAAAGTGCAGGATTGGATTACATAGCCGTGAAGAGTAAGTGCCAACAAAGGTCTTCGTTAACACTTTCTTTTTACTCTTTTTAAATTGAAACAGAATTACTTCTTCTCAGTTATGAAACGAGGTAAGAGAAACGTGCCCAGGAACACACTGACTGCGAAGGCCTCTAGAAGCGACTGTCGCTACCTTGGGCTTCTTGCTGTGGCGGTCTTCCTGGGCCCACGTGTTATCAGAAGGGATGTTCCACACTGTGACTGAAACGCCATCCGTCTCAGTGCCCCACGTCCTACACGACACATGGACAAGCAGGCCCGGCTGCCTGCACGGCCTCAGCGAAGCCCACCCGGTCCAGGGTTCTCAGCGCTCTACAGGGCAAGACAGAGCCTGGGGGCAGGAGGAGGCAGGCGCCACCCAGAGGGCTTTGAGCTGCTCACCTTTATGTGCTCATGCAGCTGGGCCTCGTGCTGCCGGGACAGCTGCTCGTGCTGCCTCTGGAACTCGGCGATGAGGATCTGCCGCTGGATCTGCTGCTTCTGCTTCAGTGCCAGGAGCTCCTGCTGCAGCTGCTGCTCCCGCAGTGCTGGCTCTGCCACGGGCAGTGGGAACTGGTGGTCCAGGCGCAGGTCCATGGGCACGGCCGTGGGGGCCACTTGCAAAGGCAATGCTGAGGCCACGTCCACTGCAAAGAGAGCACAGCAGACAGCCCATCACTGTGATGGTAGCTGGCCCCAGCGTGCCCTCCCCAACCCCCACCACCCCTGCCGAGCCCCACTGCCAACAGCCAAGGGGTCCCAGGGGCCTGAAGGACTGTGGAAATCCCAAGGCCCCATCTTAGCCCGTGGGTCAACAGGCTCAGGACGCAAGAGTCAGGGGCCTCTGAGGCTCCAACCATCAAACATGAAGATCACAGAAGCCAGAAGGTCAGACCAGGAGGCATGCTTGCACCAACCTCTTTTTTTCTTCTACCCCAGCCTCACCACAAAGGCCTTGCTCCCAAAGGATCCCATCATAGGCCTACAGGCCTGTCAGATGTCATGTTTGAAAATGAATAAAGGGAAAAACACAGGAAAAGGCTCTGGTCAGTGAAAGAGCAAGCCGAGTGCCAGTGCATGCATGGGCAAACTGCCTGTGCTTTCCTTCTGCCCCTTCCTCCTCTTCCCAAGAAGCCACTGCAGAGTTGTGTGTGAGCCCCGAGAACAACATGTGCCACAGAAGTGGTCCAGATAGATGCTCGCAGGAGCCTGTTTCCATGGCGACACGAGCGCCCTTTTGAAAACATGTTTACCCGACCACTGCCAACGCAATGTGCTCCTGGCTGGCAGCACAGGCACACATCGGGCTGGGCTTCCGCAACGCGCTATCCTCACCACTGCTCAGGAAGAGCTGCGGCGTGACTGATCAGAGGCCAATGCTCAATCAATCACAAGCCTCGAGTGGTCCATCGTGAAGTGAGAAAAACAGTGCAGAAGCCAAGGGTGCTTCCTGTCACAGACTTCCTATGCAGGCTGGCACGCGCTCCTTTGACTCGGTCGTTCGAGGAGCAGCAGTAAGCACGCATGGGAGCTCACCACGGGCCGGAAGTCTCCTGGTGTGCGTCCAGGGCCCTGTCGGGCAGCTCTGAGACGGTCACTGGGACTGAGGAGGCCCTGCAGATGTCCCTCTGCATGCTCTCCCTGCCATGGTCACCTATCTCCATCAGCCAACACGCTGACCCCAGAGCCAGAGGGAGGAGCCAGGAGCTTCCCTCTCTGGGAGGCTCAAGGTTCAGAGGACACCCCAAGGCCAAGAGAGGAGGAACTGCTTGCTCCTCAGGTCAGCAGCACCTTTCACTCTTGACCTAGACTGGTGTGCCCTGAGAACAGATCAGTAACCTGACCCAGCACACGGGACCTCCCAGTCCCAGATGCCAATCATCTAATGACAACCCTGGCCATGGCCTCATTCCTAGGAAAAATCTACTCCAATCACAAAGCCTGCCAGTTCAGGTAAGCTGGGCCCTAAGTGGCCCTTGCACCATCTCCGTACAGAGCACTTCCGTGGCCACCGCCTAGGCAGCAGGTCCCTGCTGGACGCAGTCCCCAAATCACTGCTGCTTGGCCCTCATCTGCAGAGGCAAGGGTGAAAGGCTGTTGTGGAGCAGGCCTGGGCACAGACGGGAACACTGATGTGACCCCTGTGCTGCCCAGAGTCACCTGAACTCTCCACGCCTGGTGTCCTAACAGTGGGCATCCCAGGCAGAGTCCAGGGTGGGGCCCAGGAGGAAGGGGTGCTGCTAAAACAGAGGCCCTGGGCTTCCTCGATGGGAATCTGTCTTCCCCCGACATGCAGTAGCACCCCTGGCTCCTGTCCTGGCCCACTACCCAGCATCACAGAGATACAGGAGGCCACTCTCCCCGGGCAGCAAGCTGTACAGGACCAGAGGCCCTCAGCACACGTGTGACAGTATCCTCTGCTCATCCTCTCCTCCCTCCTAATGAACACAGAGAGGCGCTCCTCCTGGTCCCCCAGGTCAGGGATGAGCTGCCCTGGCCCGTTAGGGCCCCCTAAGTTGGGCACCAGGCTTGTGCTGTACCAGGATTCTGGCTCAGGTGTGTCTAAGAGGCAGGACCAAGAGCAGTGACCCGCTCCAAATGCACCCACTTGTGAGGAGTCCTCTGGGATCATCTTTATCACGAAATACAGCACAACGGAAAACCTGTAGACACGACGCCAGGTTTTAAACATCAGGATTTCCCCACACTTGCCTCAGTCTTTCTTTTGAGGAATGAAACACTACAGTGGGCAGGGAGAAGAGCTGAGAAAAGGAACTCGGAAGGGGCAGGTGTGGGGACCTCCCAATGCTGCTGGCCTCAACTCCTGCCCTCTGAGCGTGGCGTGCCAGCCCCAGGCATTCCACCAACCCTCTTCTCCACACCCACTGATGGCTCACAGTGGGCTTCTCCTCACTTGGTCAATGCCCAGGGCCACCTGCAGACCTCTGCTCCTCTGAGTCAGACACACACCTGCACCGACAGACTTAGTCTGCTGCCATTTCACTTAGCACAGTGGACTGTTTGCAGGAAGGAGCCTGGCATCCTCATCTGGCCAGCAATGATTCTTCAGCTGTTTGTTTGTTTGTTTGTTTGGTACTAGGGATTGAACTCAGGGGCACTCGACCACTGAGCCACATCCCCAGCCCTATTTTGTACTTTATTTAGAAAGAGGGTCTTGCTGAGTTGCTTAGCGCCTCACCGTTGCTGAGGTTGGCTTTAAGCTAGCGATCCTCCTGTCTCAGCCTCCTGAGCCACTGGGATCACAGGGTGGCCACTGTGCCCGGCCAATTCTTCAGCTTCAATAAAAACAAGCACACGGAACTAATCCCACTCACTCTGCTTCACCTGCTGGACACCACACCACACTCCTGTGGACCTCACTGAGCCACGTGAGGGAAGACGGCCTGTGACCCCTGCCTACAGACGTGCCAGTGAGACCCAGCATCTCAAAGGGTAACAAGGCTGTCCCAAAGGCGGTGAACACCAGAAGATTGACGCACTGCTCACTCTAGCATGTCATCTCCCCGTCGCTGACTTTTCACACATGGGCAAGGGACCATCAGAAATGCCCAGTAAACAAACCACCTTTAAGGCATCACTTTACCAATTTCAGAGACCCTGCTGGGCAAGCGCTCTGCTCCGCGAGTCCTGAGAACGCCCTGTGTCAGTGCCAGGTGCACCCAGGAGGGCAGAGCTGGCAGGGCCGACAGAGCCTCTGGAGAAGTGTCTACACAGGACACTGGGAGGCTGCACCTCAGAGACCAAAGGGGACCTAAGCAAGGGTCCAGAGGCCCTGGCCTAACAGAGGGTCTCAGATGCCCAGCTTGGGGAGCAGCCCTGCCCTGCAAGTACCAGAGTATCACTGCAGGCTTGGGGATGAGGGAGGGGCAGGAGGGAGAGGCAGCTCCAGGCAGCAGGCAGGACAGGGCTGCTCAGAGGGCAGTTGGGCAAGCAGTGGGCAGCTGTGCCACATGGCAGCTGGGCAAGGCTCCCTTACTAGAACCTTCCTCATGTTGTTCTGCAGCTGAAAGCAAAGCCTCTGTAGGGAATATGAACTCATGTCAAAGCACCGAGTAGGAGCTGCATTAACCTGGCCACAATGCAGATGCCACGGAAGCCATTGTCCCAGGGCAGAGCCCTGGAGAGACACCTGCGGGTCCCCTCAGCACAACGAGACCCATGGCTCCCCACCCAGGTGACGCTGGCCACGTGCCCTTCACGGCTGAGTATGCACAGGCTGACCCTGGGAAGCAGTGCTGTGAAGGCCTGTTCGGGACACTCAGGGGACAGGGCCTCACATTAGGGAACAACCGGCAGAATGGCAAAGGCGAGGGTTTTATGGTGGGGTTTGCTTTTTTTTAAATTATCTTTTTCATCCAGTACACTCAAGCCATCAATGCTCTAATTCCTAAGGCACTGATTTAAGTGGTTGCTGAAGCCCTGCTCTTGGAAATTCGTAAGATTCCCAAAACTGACTTGAATTTCATCTTCAGTAGAACTCACAAGCTGGACTACAAGGCCATCAGCAAGGTAGGTACAGGCAGGTGCACGCACTGCACCTGCCCTCTGCACAGACATGGCATCACGGTGCACGTGGGAACTTCCTGTGCAGGCTCCATCCATTCCTAGGTCCCAGCTCTACCCAGGTCTTCCCTCGAGTTCTGCCCAGCTCAGCATGCTCCACACCCAGAGCCTCACAGGTCAGGAGGACAGTGACCAGCCAGGTCTGCTCCAGGAGCTCTGCCCCTCACTGTTCCACACTTGTGCAGGTGGTGGGCACACACCAGACCCTGGAGAGCTGGCCGAGATGGGCGCACTGCCACAGCACATGCTGGTCTCTGCACCAGAGAGTGAGTGAGGTCCCAACTGAGAGCTGCCGGGTTGCAGGAGGTTGCAGACGACCCTCCCTGTGCTCAAGGAGATGCTTCTGAGCAACCCAGAGCAAGAGCTCAAGGCAGGGCTGCGTGGGGAGCAGCATGGCCTGGAGAAGGTCATGTGGAGCTTGCAGCAGTTCCTCAGCAGTCCCCTCTTTTTCACCACACGTTGGAAAGGGACGGAGTTTAGCCTTGATTCGCCGTCTTGAGGCACCACCCAGAACATCCTCCTCTGCCATGCAAGTCGAGAGTGGAGCTGAGAAAAGCCAATGACGTTTGTCAGCGACCCCCCAAGTCCCACAGGCCACCGCTGCTGCCGCCACCTCCCAGACAAGAAGACCCACCTCTGGGCTGCTGGGCAACCCCGCCTTCTCTCCTCACTGCCAGCATTGGGAGGCCAGGTGGTGGGGGCTGCGACCAAGCCGCGCCAGGCCTTGCTGGCATGCCAGCTGCAGAGCTGGGAGCCACGTCCCCACTCACTTGTGTGGCACTGGTGGCTGCGTCAAACATGACTTGTGCTATTTCTGTTTCAAAAACCCTGGAAATGCCTCGAGTTCCCAAAAGAGGCTGCTGGCGCTTCTGCCCCAGAGTGCCTGAGCAAACAATGAGAGCTTCTCTCCTGCAAGCATCAGCGTCCACACAGAAAGGCCTGTGTTCTCATGAATATCCCATGGCGGAGCACAAAGTGCTTCCCTACGCCTGCCCTGAGAAACGCGCAACAACATCAGGCTCCTGACGTCGTTGAGGGCACAAAGGTGGCATTCAGAGTCCCCGAGAGCCACAGTCGGCTTGGGGGGAGCTCTCGGCACAACAGGAAGGCCTGTCCTCTCCCCTTCCTTTCTGAAGGCACCATCGTAAAGGAGGACGCTGACTTTCCATGACGTGAGCCGGCTCCTCTTCTCGCAACACCACTTGATGGCATCGCACAGACAATGAAAGCGGCAGTGTTCTCCAGAGCGCACGGCCAGCGTCGAGGAGCTCTTCAGGGAAAGAAGGACCCGTTCAGAGCGGGGGGAATCACAGCTCTTTCAACCATGTAACCACGACCTCCTCTTGCTGGGGAGGCTGGGGCGGGGTGCTGGCCCTGCAGGCTCAGTGTTCGCCCCCCACTGTCAGGCACTCGGGACTCCACACGTGAAGCGAAGAGCGGTACGCAGCGAGCGCTCCGGGAGAGCAGCTGTCGAGCGAGCCCAGGCTCTCCCATGCCTCCCGCCCTGGGAACGGCACTGGCTCTGTGGCTTCAGCGCCTCCGCCTCTGCTCTCCAAACACACCCTTGGGATCTAGGCCATGAGCAAGGTGTGGGATGAGGACAGGCGAACAAGCTCCCAGGGCGGGAGGGTCTCAAGTCAGAGTTTGCCATCAGCTCTGGGGCGGTGACCAGAGCTCTTTTTGGGATGGTGTCACAAGTGGCCCCGGGAAGCCATGGCCACCCTGGCTGTAGCATCTGTGGAGCAGATGGAATGCCTGAAGATGTGGCCTGGGGAGCAAGCTGTGCTGCACCGTGGCCACCTATGGCACTTAGGAGCAGCCAGCAGAAACCCTGGGGAGGACTGTCCTCAGGTGACTGAGCAGCAGGGCAGGGTGAGGACTGGGACAGTGGGGTCAAAGCAAGTCAGGTGCACAGGAAGGTCCAGGCAGGCTTTCCTGGCCACTGTCCTGGGGTGAAGAGAGCGGCGGCAAGCTGGCCCTGGTCACACTGCCCTGGAGGCTGAACTGCTCCCCGCCTAGCCCGTCACCCCTGTCCCCTGCACAACCGCCACTGTCCTTGATCCACTTTCTCCGGCCCTGGGAGCCTGGGCCCACATCCAGGCTGGCTGTCCTGTTTCCCTCGTTCTGCTGCTGCCTCCGGCTCCTCCGCCCCTGCTGCAGGAGCGCAGGCCGCTCGCGTCTCGGGAGGAGACACAACTGGTCCGCACAGCTGGACTAGCTCAGGGCTGCGAGCCCGCACGGCTGCTCTGGCTGGCACGGAGTCCTAGCCTGAAAACCATCCTTTGGAACTGCGAAGGCACAGCGCCACGTCTCCTCACTCCAGCACGGTCACGGAAAACAAGCCACCCCGCCTCCGGAGCCCGTGCTGTGACGTGGTTTCTCTCTTCGGGTGTCTGTGAAACCTTCTCCTTGTCCTGGTGTCCTGTGGTGAGGCCCTCACAGGTCCTCCGTGTGGCGACTCGGGCCCGCTTCAGGGACCTTCCCCCTGCTCTTCTGCGCCGTCCTCCTGGGCTGCTCTGACTCGTGCACGATTCCCTCCTCTGCTCTGTCTGTGGAGCCTCCAGCACTGGCTCAGGGCTCCCCCTTTTCCCTGTCCTACACACACACTCATCCACGATTCCCTCAATTACGTTTTCTCGCCTCCTGGAGTTTTTCGTGATTTCTGCTTTACTTTCAGAAACTGACAACTTGAATGCTACGTCTGGAGGACGATGGCTCCCAAGAGCTCTTCCGTTTCCATCATCTGCTCTTGCCCAGGCTCATTTGCCCTCAGCACCTAGTGGGGCGATGACCACTGTACTTACAAATGCTCACACGGCCCTGTCCTTGGCCAGAGGAAGCACTTGGGTTGGCTCCTGGGTCCTTCTAACACCTGCTCACGGTCTTGGAGAGCAGCCCCCTGCTCTGCTGTGACAAGATATCCTGGCAACTCTTGTATATTCCCTGATCCCCAGTTGGGTCCCTTTCGAGGGAGAGTATTTGGAGACATGCACCTAGGTGTTGGGGTGAGCGCGATGATTGGGTTGGGACTTAGGACACACACACCTTCATGAGTTTCTGTGAATTTCCAGAATGGGTGAGATGAGATGCATGTGTTCCGTCGGCCGTCTTGCCTCAGAACTTCCCAGGACTCAACTTATTAAAACTCATTCAGAAGGGCTGAACAAGCACATCCAAGCTCCATTAAAAATTCTAAATTACATGCAATATCATCTTCCCAAAGGAGTTCTTAACTGAATTACAACTATTCTATTGAACCTTGTGTGTGTGTGTGTGTGAGAGAGAGAGAGAGAGAGAGAGAGAGAGAGAGAGAGAGAGAGAGGATGACATGGAGAAGTCAGGAATACTTTTCAATGTGAAGATGTACCATATTCTGTAGGAAAGCATACAACGAAAGTGGCCCTACGACGGTAGCTTCAAATACAGGTGAGTTTCATAATATGTCATCTCTCTTTACCTCATTTAAATGGATATATGCAATGCCAAAGACATAGTTGACGTTAACAACATAGTAAAACAGAAAACACACTTGAAAAAAAAACATGGTAAAAGAAAAGGCTGCTTTGTTTCCTCTTGTTTTGTTTTCAAGTGCAATCAAAAGTCAAGAAATCAATACAATATGCAGGGAGGCGTTCCTGGGGGTGCACATGGCCAGGAGCAAGGAGCGTCCAGCCAGTGGTGAGCCTAACTTTGCAGCTGGGTCTTCTGTGCAGATAGAGAAATCAAGGGTGAGAGAACACATACACAGGCACAGCTCACCCCGCTTCTGCCTTCTGGGCCAGAAGGAGGGAGTTACCTCCAGAATCTAGGAGGGACCCAGGACAGGCATCTGCTTGCCAGGGAGAGCGGCTCTTCCGTTCTAGCCTTCTGGCCTCCCCACCTGTGCTGAGGGCTGTCTGTGGCCCAAGGTATGCAACATGTGGACCCCTACAGCATAGGTAAGGACACCACAGGGGATTCAGACACATACGTACCCCATTCCAGACGTGGGGACTACAGTACAGAGGGCAAAGTAACTTGTTCAGGCCCCACAGCCATCAACAGCAAACCCAGAAAGGGGTGCTAGCATTCCAGCATTCACAGGCAGCCAGATCAGATTCCTGTGGGAGTCAGGGCTCACAAGTCACCTCCTCTGTGGGGCCCCACTGGACTATAGCAGTCTGGGTACCCTAAAGCCCGACACCCCTCATGCTCCATGGCTGACATTCTAAACCATCATGCTCTTTCTCTGGGGGCAAACAGGGACACCTGGTATAAACCCAGAGCCAAGTCCTTCATCAATGGGTCTCCCTGGCTCCTGGTGCCTCCCTGCTGCTCAGACTTGAGCTCGTTCTGAACCCAAGCCCTGTCTGCCTGTCCAGTACCACGGCAGGAGAGCCTGCAGTCCAATGACTCCCTTTCCTGAAAAGCTCCTCAGCTGGAGCAGACCTCGGCCCTGTCCTGAATGGCTGTCCAGGCTAGGACAGTCCCAAACCCAAAGACAGGTCCAGGTGTGGTCCACCACCCACCCACTACTAGAAAATGATGAGAAGAGGAAAGCACTGCCACCCTAGTGGAGCAGAGACAGAAACAAGAATCCACTGCTAAGAGGAAAAGGCTGTAATTAACTCAGGTGTGGGTGTTACTCCAACCGTCTGTTTCGACCCAAGTCAGCTCTTACCTCCACCCCACCTCCCCCACCTTCCCAAACTACAAGTTTCTAAATTGCTTTCTTCCTGGCAAGGAAGAGCCTACATGGTGTTTGTGTGCAGCGTGTAGCCCCGAGCCAAGGCAGCTGCCCTGAGCAGGCTGACTCCCCGGCAGGCAGGCGCCTCTGCGATTCACGCCCTCCTGCCCAAACCAGAATGGGGCTGCTGCAAGGAGGCTCCATGCTCTCTCCACATCCAACGCTGCAGCCGGCACGGGAGCCAGGTGGGCCGGAAGTGACTGTGTGTGAAATCTACCATGTCCAGTCCACATGGTGCTTCAAGGATAGCCAGAGAGAGTCTATGTCCAGGGCCAATCTGCACCGCCTCACAGGACCTGCAGGGAGGGCGGCGGGCTCTCCAAATACCCACAGGAAAAGACATGCTAACACAGAGACAGGCAGGCCAGTGGCCAGCAGGGCATGGGCTCAGGGGCCAGTCCTGAGTTCATATCTAGCCAGTAGCCCCACAGAAGGCAGCCTGGCCTGTGCTGAGCAGGGTAATGATTGGGTGTCTCCTCATCCTGAGGTGGCACAGATTTGTGTGAGAAGGGCCAGGTGTGGGCTGAGCCCTGTCACAGAAGCAGGACATGCTCTGGTACAGGAGTCACCAGGCCTGGGAGCTCCCACCAAGGGAAGGCAGGAGAGTTCAGCTGGTGGAGCTGTGCCCCAGCCTCACACCCTCGGGACACTTGTTACCTTGAAAGTGTCCCAGGAAGTGCTGTGCAACACCCTGATGGTCGACAGGGCAAGAGAAAGCCTGGCAGGCAGGGTGCCCGAGAGCGAGCCCACCAAGGGCACAGGGTTTCTGCTGACCATGTGCAGCTGGAGAAGCTCATGAAGGCAGAGTACAGACCAGGGAAGGAGAGGCAGGCCCTCCCGCACCATCCCAGGCACAGCTGCCCCGCGCGGCCTAGGGCCCACCAGGTCCGAGCATGCCCAGGAGTTGAGGGCTGGACAGCTGGTTCCCCAGGCAGCAAGGCCTTCAGGGCTGCTGTGACAGGGAGGCACCTGCCCTGAGGGCAAGTCCAAGGAGCAGCAGGGACAGACTCTTGCTCCCCAGTGGGCTGGCAGCCTCCAGGCACGGATAATGTGACACAGACTGACTGGAATTTTCCCCAAATATTCTAACCAAATCAACTTTAGATTCACACAGGAGTAAGGGATAAAAACACTGCTGATATGCTCAGACTTTGGAAAATCCTCTTTGTATTCTAACCAGAAGCCAAGAAATTTGGGAAACATGATGAGAGGCCACACTCCCAGGACAAACAGAAACGAAGGACTGATGGAGCCTTTTCTGTCCCTACCACCTCGATCCGTAGGTGATGTGTGATCTTGAAGCAACTCCTTCACCTGAAACAGACTTGGGCGCCGCCGGGGGGGTGGGGGCGTGGGGGGGGGCTGCCTTCTTCACAACGCCATGGTGCCTACTTGGCAGGAGCACAGAGCTGGAGAGGAAAAGACACGATGGTGCCACGTGCTGCTAGGGCCAGCCTGCCCTCCCAGACCCTCAACATAGGAGAGCCCCTTGGCATGGGGACCCAAGCACATGCCACCTGGCCTCAGGGGCACAGACAACCCGCCTCTTCACCTAGGCTGCCTCAGGCCCCCACCATGCCCCACAGGCCCTGCACAAAGCAGGAAGGAAAGGCACCTGGCCCACTTGCCTCGCCCTTGGCCTTGAGCCCCCTTGCCTGCACACCTTCTGTACCCACTGCACACCGTGAAGGGCTATGGCACTAGGGGTCAAGTCGCCACAGTGGCACTGCTGAGCTCAGGTGATGGCAGCTGGTGGGAGACGTGCACCTGTAGACAGAGAGCACAGCCAGACGAAGGACACAGAGCAAAGTCGAGGCACCTTCCTTGTGAAGCTGCAGACCACCACAGACACATTCAGCAGCCCTCCAAGTGTCAGTGGCATCTTCCTGCAGAGGCACCTTGGAAGCGGAAGCCAGAACGCAGCGGAGCGTATGGAGACGTGGTGAAAAGGGGAAGGGCAGCCTATCATGAGCACAGCCACCAAGTTCTCAGCAAATGCTCAGCAAGCTTAGCCAAGTGGTGGTGCACACAGGACGCTGGACCAGAACAAGGGGCGCAGGACACCTGAACACAGCTCACTGCCCGAAGAGGGGTGTCTCCGCCCGAGAAGGAGCTCTTGTAAAGCTCCTCGCGAGCTAGGGAACAGGAGCGTCTTTAACCCCAGCACACGCCTCAAAGAGCCACAGCAAATACTGCTTTTACTGGTAAACCTTGAAGGAGCTGAGCTTCCGGCCAGCTCTGGCCCCCATGATGACACAAACGTCCTGGCCCCGTGGGTGGGCAGTGGGTGTGCTAGGAGCTGCTAAGCCTAATGAGAGAAGTAACAAGATGCTCAGGGCCAGGCTGTAAGAGCAACACAAAACACCGGCAGCATTTCAGTACTCGCAACAAGCAGAGTCCCTGACAGAGCACACAAGGACCTAGAATGGCATCTGCTGGGACACAGGCAGACCCGTGCATGAGCATTACCACACACTATGCAAAGATATTCTATGAAATGCCCTGAGTAAGTGCAGAACTCCCACATATAGGACAAGATACCAATTCCATCCAAACTGTTCTACAGATCCGGCGGAGGTATTTCATGACCTTACATGCCGATTCTAAAACTGCATGGAAGAATAAATTCAGAAGGAACCAAGGTGCTCCTGAAGACGTAAGGGGATCCTTTACAAATCAGTGCGGAAAATCAGAGTATTTGGAGAATGCTGCTGGGATGGAGGTGCACTTCCACGGAAAGGAAATGGAACTATGCCCGGTCACGTCACCACAGGTCACAATTAATCCCACGTAGATCAAGACTTGAAAGTAAAAGGAAAGGTTAAAACGTTTAGATGATACTATAGGAAAACAGCCTCATGTCCTTGGAACAAAAGAAACAAGACGCAAGAATGCTTCCTACCACGAAAGATGAAAGCGATGCCTCTGACACTGAAGTATGAGCCCTCCAAGCGGAAGGCAGCAGGAGACAGCAACACCCGAGCCCAGTACTCGGCCAAGGCCTCGGATCTGCAGCAGGAGCCACGCTGCAATCAGCAGCCACACATCCCTCCAGAGAACTCACCAGGTCCAAAGGCAGCAACAGGCCTTTTCCCGGAGGACCCCAAGGCAGAGGACAACAGCTCCCCTGTAACATTACAGCTGCAGACAGCCTCCTCAGGAGACCCTACTCCACAGCCACCTCATTCTGACAGTGCCACATGCCCCAGAGGCACGGAGTGATGGCCTTGGGAAAATAGTCACGTTCACTTAAGGAGTCGGGTCTTGGTTCCGCAACCCAGTGCCATTGTTCAGTCGAGGCTGGTCCCCAAGGTGTGCAGAGCAGGAAGACCCTTCAAGTAGGTCTGCGGCTCCACCCTGGCAAGGGGTCAATGCCCATCTCTTGGAGTGGGTTCAGTATTACAGGTTCCCATCAGCCAGCAGGGCCACGTGACAGGATCACCTAGCTAGCTCTATGTAAACTCACTTTGTCACAGTAAAGACACTTAAACTCCATTTTAAACTGACCTCTTCAAAATTAATTCAAATAAACATTCCTGGCAGGAGGAAATGCACTGTTTCTTTCACTCCGTTTCAGTGGAAAGGCAGAACGGCTGCTCCACAGTTCAAGGCCACTCAGAGAATGACAGTTGGGTGCCAGGATGCTGCCAACCATCAGGGAAGGGTCTGTGCTTCACCAGCGCCCTGCCCTGCTTCTCCTGGCGGGACTGAGATCTGAGAGCAGTGGTCCCAGATGGTCCCATCTCTACAGTCCCCTTGCCTGGCTGAGCACATGAAGGGGAAGAGATCGGCGTGACGTCTGAGATGAAGGAAATGCGGGAAGTGCACAGCGGGAAACACCGTTCCACCAGTTTCCCCTCACTTTGCTTCACCCGAATGATGTGGTCACTGAGCAGCCAACAAGCCTCCACATCTGGAGGCTCTGTCTGAAGCAAGGGCCAGGAACAATCACTTAGCAGTGAAGCTGTAAAGACAGCTTTCTAAACCCCAGGCAGGGCCAGGACACAGCTCTGGGGGAGCACTTGCCACACACACTCAGGCCCTGGGTTTCATCTATGGCACAGCAGAAAAGACAAGATAAAGAAAATAAATCCCAGGCAGGGGCTCTTCCCAGTGCCAGGAAAGGTAAACTGGAGGCACGTCCCCTGGAATCAGCATGCTAAGATCTCTTCAGCACCAGCTAGCCACTCAGGCCTTTTCTGTAAATACCAAGGGAGCCAAAGGCCAGAACAAAGAGAAGGCAGCGGTCACAGCCTCACTATCCCGAGCAGGGAAGCCCACCTGCAGGTGAAGGACAGGGCCACCCTGCAGCTCCACCTCAGGAAAGCCTCTCACTTGGTGCATGATTGTTTTTCTAAAGCTTCCTTTAAGTGTAGAAAGTGCTCCCAAAGACTTCTAAAAGCCCCTAAAGGTGATCAGTGAAAACACAGAAAAGGTAGGTTGTTGTGTGGTTCATAGAGATTCCAGTTGTGTAGAGCCATAACCAGTGGAAAGCCAGTGAAAGCCAGAAGCGCTCAGGCATTGTGTTTTGAATCTCTAGAGTACTAGGAGTCCAAATGCCCTCTGGCTTGGACTGTGAAATTTAAAGTTTTAAGGGTCTTTATACCCCTACCTCAGCCTCCTGGCTGGCTTAGGGGGAGAAACTTCATTCTTGACATTTAGAGAATTGCTTTTTATGAAGGACTCAGGCTGAGGGCACTGACCCTACACCCTCCCTAAAACCCCATTATGAGGTTGTTTTAAAAAAAAAAGTCATAAATCTTTCCAGAACAGACTGTCCAAGGCCACAGGATTCCGGAAGCTGGTAAGCAGGTGCAGACCAGAGGGCTAGGAGGATGTGGGCCTGGAAGCCAGGGTAGCATCCAAGGACCTCTGAGCAGAGAAGGCTGGGCCACCATCAGCACAAGAACGCCACACCCCTCTTGCCCTCGTGTGGGGCTGCCCCTTCTTCTGCCCCACAACTCAGGCTTGGTGCCAGCAGGAGTGCCAGGTGCTGCCCTGAGACCAGACAGCTAGGCTGACACCCCATGGGCCAGGGCCTGGGGCTTGGCTGACACCCCAGGACGGGGCATGAAGGGCCTTCTCCAGACAGAGGATCAGGTCAAGAACAGCCGCCTAGGCCCCCAGGACATGCCCGGGCCCAGCCCCTGGGAAGGCTTGCTGCAGACACTGTGAAGTGCTGGGTGTGCAGGAGCACATGTAGGCAAGACGCACATTTGAAAACTCCCAGCAAAGGAGCTCCCTACAGCCTTCAGGTGACCTGGGCTCTAGCCACACACTGTCCACCTGCGTACCATCTGCCCCTCTTCCACCCACCCCAGGAACAGGCGCAGGCATGGTGGTTACTGCTACCTACTGTCTCCCCAGAAGCCAAGAACATAAGGTGGCCAGGTGCTGGAAAAATAGGGCAGGAGCAGGAGGGGCAGGGGTTCTGCATTGCCCACCCCTCCAGGTCCACAGAAGCAAAGCCAGGGCCAGAAAGACCAGAGACCTGAGGGCCATGCGTCATGGACAGACGCAGCTCCCTCTGCAGAAACGCTGCAGACTCTTCCTGAGGGAAACAAGGGGAATGTACTCCTCCACCGCCAACAGGCCGGCCCCAAGGACCAGGCGCAGTGGAGAGCAGGGCTCGGGCGGCAGCGTGGCAGCCCTCCTTCTGGGCTCTGTGAAGATGGCTCCTCCAGGTCAGCTGCTCGAGAGGACTGGGTTCCTCAAAGGACAGCTGTGGGCCTACATTCCACCTTCACAAGCTGCTGCTGCCTCTGGCACACCCTGGCTCTGGAGACCCACTATGTTCTATTCCCAGAGCTGTTTCTGTCCCGTTCACCTCGGGTTGTGTTCTTCAGCCAGGGCCATTATTCCCGCCGCAGCGGCAAGGCACTTGATGGGCCTAGGCCAGGACGTCCAGCACCAGGGCTTCCAGGAAGGAAGCTGGGGAGAGGCGGGGCCCCCACGCGCTGTCCACTGCGCACGTCTTACCTGCTCCCTGGTCTGCTCTGCCCTCCACAGAGCACACGGCCTAGCCAGGAGGCAGGCAGACAAGGACACAACGAGGTGAACCATGCAGCAAAGGCTCTGGGAACACCAGGTGCAGGCCATGGCGCAGCTGCTCCTCCCCAACTCACAGATGGGGGAACTGGGGCACAGAGAAGTCAGAACTCCACCCAGCATCACAGGGAGAGGAAGGACAGGCTGACTCTGGCTTAAGGGTCAGCAGGGTCCCACTGTGCTTCAGTTCCCAGTGGCTGCCAAGTGCAACACGTCACTACAAACTCAGCGGGGGTAACACAGCATCCACTTTCCATCCTGCAGCTCTGGAGGCTGAAGTCTGAATGGGTTTGCGGCACCAGAAGGAAGACACCAGCAGGGCCGTTCTCTCCCCTTCAGCCTCTCCCGCCCCCAGAGGTCCCAGCTTCCCGGCTCCTGGCCTCTTCCATCTTCAAAGCCAGCAGCTGCATCTCTGCCCCTGCTTCTGTCTACACATCTCCTCCACCTGGATTCTGAGCCTCCTGACTTCTTTTTGATGGCCCTAGAGATGACAACCACCTGCTTAGATAACCCAGAACCATCTCCCCATTGAAGAGCTCTGATCTGCAAAGTCCCTTCTGCCATGTGCAGAACAGTCTCTGAGGACTAGGGGGTGGGTATCTGGGGGGTCCATTATTCTGCCAACCACATTCTGGCTTCTAGGCTGAGATCAAACTGGAGGGGCCAGGACATAACCAGTGATAATAGTTGGGTAGGGTGGTGCACATCTGTAATCCTGGGGACTCAGGAGGCTGGGGCATGAAGAGGTTGAGGCCAACCTTAGCAACTTAGCAAGTCCCTATCTCAAAATTTAGGGAAGGGAAAAGGAAGGGAAGGGAAAGGGAAGAGAAAAGGAAGGGAAAGGGAAGGGAAAGGGAAGGGGAAGGAAAGAGAAAGGGAAGGGGAAGGGGAAGGGGAAGGGGAAGGGAAGGAATGTAGCTCAGTAGTAGAGAGCCCCTGGGTTGAATCTCTGTACCAAAACAGATAAATAAATAAAAATACAAATAAAAAGTTACCTTGATGGAAGCTAAAACAGAAAAATCATAAGTTTGAGGCCAGCTTGGGGAACTTAGCAAAAACCTGTATGAAAATAAAAAGGGCTGGGGATGAAGCTCAAAGGCAGAGCACCTCTGGATTCAGTCCCTGGTACTGGGGGAAAAAAAATCACCCTGAACCATGAAAGCAAAACAAGCCCTCAGGGTGGTACCATGATAAACACACTAAAGTCCCTAAATATTTATACCTTTAGCTCAGCTCATAAAAGTTACAGTATATCTGTATCAGGCCCCCAACTTTATTTTTTAACACATTAAACCCTAATCTGTTGTAAAGTCAAATAAGGTCTTAAGTATACATATGTATTTATATATATGCATAGATGTGACGTACACATATGTGTGTATGCACACACTTCAGCTTACATCTTACAGTTCATACATTTTCATTAGGACCATATTATGCAGTTTCATTATCCCCTAGGAATCACTGCCCACATGAATCACTGAATATAAAATAGCCCATGTTTACACGCACACACACACATACATGTGCATGTAGTATTTATACTGAAATTCCATTCAAGAACCAAAGTGAAATGTTCTCACTCATCTTCCTAGAGAAAAAAATAAAGGAAACAGTCTCCAGGAAGCACCGGCTCTGGAGAGGCTTCCGTCTCCAGCCTGCATGCTGGGCTGAACCAGGCCCACCGCGGGCCATAAAAGATGTTCCCACTTCTCTACCCACAAGAGCACCAAGCACGTGGAGGGCACCGTGGCAGGGCTGCTGGTGGCCGACCCCCACAGCGCCTGGCCTCGGGCATGCCATCGGAGCTCGGAGGTCCCCCACCTGGGGGCTCCAGGTTGCTGACAAGCAAACCTCCTGAAGAGGGAGGACCTGGCTTCACTCAGGGTTCCCGCTTGTGCAGCGCTGGGGACTGGACCCAGGGATGGATTGCCAGTGAGCTCTATCCCCAGCCCTGTGTCTTGTTTTCCTTGATGAGACAGGGTCTCAGTATGCTGCCATGGCTGGCCTCGAACCTGTGATCCTCCTGCCTCAGTTTTCCAAGTAGGTGGGATTACAGGCATGAGCCACCATGCCTGGTGATTTCACTAAGTTTTAAAAATCTACTTTGTGCGGGGCTGGGGCTGTAGCTCAGGGGTGGAGCTTGCCTAGCATGCGTGAGGCACTGGGTTCGATCCTCAGCACCACATAAATATAAACAAGTAAAATAAAGGTATAAAAAATACAATAACATTTAAAAAAATCTACTTTGTGCAAAATAGGGTACTGACATTTGATCATTTGTTTTGGACCCAAATGCCCTCTAGGAATGCCATTTCAGAGTCTCCTTCCATGAGGCTCCGCGGCCAACCCTCCTTCCCCTGGGGGTGAGCTGCCCACTGGGAAGGAGGCAGGGATGGCGCACAGACCCATGGTCCTTACCAACACAGGAGCCCATGAGAAAGCAGACCCTGAGCTCTACCGGCCTCACTGAGCAGCTTACAAACCTGCAGGCGGGAGGGTCCCTCACTGGGCTGCTTCCCTGCTGGAACATCTGCGAGTGACAGTGCCTGGTTTGGCAGACTAAAACGCACAGCTGGAGACAGGGTTAAAGAAGAACTCTGTGCCATGTTGATCCTGTGTCCCCGAGCACAGAGCCCTGAGCCCTGAGCCCCAGGAGCAGCTCAGGTAAAATCCTCCTTGGAAACAGATGCTCCTTGGCCACCCTGTGTCTGGGCTGCGGTCACTGGGCCTTGGGCAGGGTGGAAAGACACTCTTTCACAAGGCCCAGCAGGAGACTCCAGCACAGGGGTGGTGCCCAGCAGCTGTAGCACCCCGCACAGGCTTGCCCTGGCTGCGCCTCCTTCTCCACACCCGGAGGCCGGCCTGGAGAATTTGGGGGATGAAATTTAATATATTCCTTTTCTTATCAACAACTATTTAGGTTGATAAACAAATAAATAGCAGTCTAAATATACTATTTATGTGTTATGAAGAAAATTTCCAGAATCGGAAATAATACAAGATCAGAAAGTGAAAAAGAGGAAAGAAAGCACAGTGGCCATCTAATCTCTCATGGGGACAGTGTTGGGCCTGCCTGAGAGTGCCACCACAAGAACCCAGCATAAGCAAAACACAAGGACTAAGCCAGGTTCCCCTAATAAGCTCTAAAGCGAAGGCAGAGCCTTCCAGACTGCCAGGAGCGAGCCAAACTGCACAGGCTAGCCCAAGGAAACGGCAGAAAGGTCCACATGTAAGACATCAAGAACAGACGTGGCACAGAAGCATGGCAAGGAGTGCAGGGCTGAACAGCTCAGAGCCAGCGTGCCTGCTACGTGCCCCAATCCACACAGGACACATCCACACAGACCCCACCAGACTGGGCCAAGCACAGGTGAACAACATGCCATACTTGTTTCTAATACAGAGCATCCAGAGTTAAGACTCAGGCTGGAGGGACAGCCCTGAAAAGGCAGGTAGAAGGCCAGGAGGTCAGAATATTGGCATCACAAAGATCAAATCCACAGTAGAACCGTTTCCTAAGCAGGAAGTGTGCAGCTTACACAGAGGAAGGAACTGTCCTACGTGTGTGCTTCTTTAAGTGAAAAGCCAGAACACAGAGAGCACAGCAGAGCAGGAGGAAGTGAAGAGAAGCAAGGCTTGCCTGATGTGAACCTGCTCTCGTGCACTCAGGACAGGGCACCTACACAAACAATAAGCACAAAGAGGATCTGAATAACCCAGTGGACACCTGAGCCCACACACATGCTTCAGACTCCGCCACGAGCCGATACGTGCCTTTCCCAAGCCCCCCCAGACAATGAGAGGCATCAAGGCACATGAAGAACGGAAAGCTGCCCACATGGTGCTTGCTTTGGATGTGCTCAGTCCAGACCCTACAGAAATGACCCTCCAGTGCAGCAGCCCTGGAGCGGGTGGTTCCTTAGGAGACAACTAGGTCCTGGGCTCCGCCTCACAGCAGTCCTCCTGAGGCTGGACCAGCACCACTACCAGAGAAGGTGGTGTAAAGACAGATGCCTCTCGTGTTCTGCCTCGCAAGCGCTCCCTGCCCTCATGCTGTCCCCTATGAGACAAAGCAAAAGGAACCTCTGGCCAGATGCTGGCTGTGCTCTTAGGACTTTACAGCCTCTGGAACCAAAGGAAAACTTCTCTCCTCTGTAAATGACCTAGTCTCTGGTATTCTGTTATGGCAACAGAAAACACACTAAGACACACACCAATACACAAAGGCAGCCCATACATCAGAACATGCTGCAAATGAACTGGAAATTAATAAACCAAGTAGGAACAAAACCCAACCCAAAGAAAAACCAAACATATTTCTCTTAAGTATTAATTACAAATGAAACTGAAGAAAATTGGCAAACTCATTGCATATCAAAAAATTTTAGGAATTGCCTAAAATTGAACATGGAAAATAATTCATAGTCTTACACACTTAATTTAAAAAACAGTCCAAACAAGTGTTGGACACACACACACACACACACAAAGAACCAGAAAATTGAGATGGGGTAGCTCAGTGGTAGAGATGTGTTTACCATATGGAAGGCCATGAGTTAAATCCACAAAATAAAGGGGGCGGGGAAAAGGGGGAGGAGAAGAAAAGCAAACCACCGTGTTTCTAGAAAAAAAGAAAAAGAACACAGTAAAGTTGGTTTGTTTGTTTTAAAGTATTACACAGAATACTGATTTAGATGAAGAGATAAAGCTTACAGGATGAGCAGAGTCTGTCTGTGCTGGCTGGAGGGACGACAGATGCCAGGAAGAAGACTGCAGATGAAGGGGCCTAGGAAGCAGTCTGTAGCATAAACTGACCAAAAGGGGGTGCAGGGCAGAATAAACTTTTCATTATGAAAATCTTCAGTGACACACAATTAGAGGAATGTACTATCTACCCATGTATCCGAAGTTTTAACAATTGTGAACATTAGCAATTTTGTTTCTATTAATATTCATCCACATCAGGTACACCTGTAATCCGGCTGAGGCAGGAGGATTGCAAATTCAAGGCCAGCTTGGACAACTCAGCAACAATCTGCTTCAAAATAAAAAAAATATAAAGGGCTATAGATGTAACTCAGTGGTATAGCACGACTGGGTTCAATCTCCAGAACCAAAAAGACAAAAATTCAATCTCTCTCTTTCTAATCCATGTAATGAAATATTTCAACTTTAAACTGATAAAAGATGGGAAATGAGTCATATGTATGAGTGTACCTTTTCCCTCACATAAATAAAAATGAAAAACAAAGAATAGGTTTTCCCTGCTAGTATTGTAAATAAAAAAAAATTTTTTTAAAGATTCACAGGAAGCTGCAAGGTGTCACAGGCGGTGGCACATGCCCGCCAGCTGTTCGTCCCTTGGTTGGTGCTGACATGGTTCTGTGGCAGTGACGCTCACCAGCGGGAGCCAGTGTGGAGGCCTTCCTGGCCACGCCATCCCTGCTTCTGCACACATTGAGCATCAGGGCACTCTGAGAACTCCTGCTTCTCTCGCAGTAAGCGTGACTTACAAAAATAAAGGGCAGAAAAGGAAGTGGAGCCGTCAGGACAGAACATGAGGAAAGGAAAGGGTCAGGATAGAGGGAGGGCCACAGGCCCAGCTACACCACACCAGGAGAAGCCTCGCAATCGCCTTAGGCAGCCCTGCAGACAGCCACCCATCAAACAGGGAGGCTGAGCGCATCTGCTGCTCAACAGGAGCTACCAAAAATAACCCAAGGCAGACTGCAGGAGTATCAACTCTGTCACCCTCTCTTGGGTGACCAGAGGCCACAGGGGAAGGCCAGAGCATGTCCCTCTCTGTGTGGCCCCGCACCTCACAGGCCTAGACTCACTTCCAGCTGCGTTTCCAGGTGCACTGAGAGGACACAGGAACGCCTCCAACTCAGGGGCATCGCTTCCACGTCTGCTAAGATTCTTAAAGATTCTTTGAAATGCATGATAAAGACCTCACCTGCAGGCCACAGCCACTGCGGGCTGCTTTATAGGGTGCACTCGGGCTGGCTCAACTCTCTTCTGGTGTGTGCTTTTCCCAGCAGCCTGCTCACTGAGAACCAAAAACTCCTAAAGCCAGTGCAGACAGCAAAGGGGGCAAAACAGCCCCGCAGACCCTTTCATGGCTCATCTTTCCAGAGAAACAAGCTGTGCCAACACTCTGAAGGTCTTACTCACAAGGATGTTTCAAATTTAATTTGGCCAGAAATTCAGTTCTGCTGCCTAGCATCCAACAGAGTGCCTGCCCTCCTGGCCCAGGCATCATGGGACATCACTGTGCCACAAGGCAGGTGTGCTCAGAAGCACCTAACTCCAACGACCCTGGCTGTCCTGGGGGGCCAGGCTGCTGTTTCAGTGAAGGTCTGCATGCACGGCCCCCGCCCTGCACTGGCTGAACGAGCAAGCGTCTGTCCGCAGGTAGCCAGATATCTGGGCTGTTCTGCTCCTGGTCAGCTGTGAAGGAGGACTCCTGCTCTCTGTTTCAGAACGATCCTAATGTTCTTTAGGAGACCCTTTCATGCTTCTTGTCTGTTCTATATCCCCTAAGAAGGAAAACTGTCTTTTGGAAGTACATATTTGCAAGTGGGAATGGACACAATCTGGCATGCAGTTGGTAACGTGGCTTCCAAGAAATGCACAGAGGTGCCTCCTGGAAACGAATAGAAGCAGGTCTCCTCCCCATCGTGGTGAAGTATGCTTACTTCTCAGATCCGAGTGCAGCCGCCAAAGACAAACATGGCCTCCACAACTGAGGGACAGCAGTCCACTCCAGGCTTTGCTCTTAACAGTTTTACAAAGAAGGTATTACTGGAAAACACTCCTAAGACTGTACAATTCCCGTGAAGGCAATCAAACAGGAACAGCAACGGCAGAGCTGATCCTTCCTTCCTGAGCACTCTTCATAGGCAGGCTGTCACAGGTGGAGAATCATAGGCGGAGGATCACAGGCGGCAGGATGGGCTGCAGCCTGGCCAGGGCTGTGGCCTGTGTGTGGACACCTCATCAGGCCCAGCCACACCAGCTGGAACAACACCTCCTCCACACCAGACAGCAGCTCTCTGCCCTGCTCACACCAGCATCAATCTCGAGCCACTCTCTGAAAGCAGCCTGATTAGCCTGAACTCTATGGGTAAAAATGTTATTGGCAAATCAAAAATGGTTTCAGCCAGGTGTGATAGTGTATTGCTTATAATCACAGCAACTCGGGAGCCTGAGGTAGGAGGATTGCAAATTCAAGGTCAGTCTCAGCAACTTAGAGAGATCTCATCTCTAAATTTTAAAAATGAATACATACATACATACATATATACATACGTAAAAAGGGAGGGGCTGTAGCTCAGTGGTAAAGCACCCTTGGGTTCAATCCCCAGTAAAACAAACAAACAGCCTCGGTAGTTTGGGAGGCTACAAATCTCATCAGCGATCGTCCTTGCAGTTCTGGTCACGTAAGGCCAGGTTACATAAAACGGACTTCAGAATCTCCTTCTTAGCAACATCTAAAAGTTTGGATGTGTTTCACCTCACAGCTGGGCCACAGTGGGAACATTATTACCCAATCCTAACAGTTGAAATATTTAAAAATAGAACATTCCTTGAATTTGAGGAAGGAGAAGGGAGGGCAGCAGAAGGCCCTGCAGGCGGCGCTCCGGCATGAGCAGGCCTCCCGCACCCCACCAGGCCCAGCCTGGGGCCACAGGGGCCATTCCACCTGAGCCTTCTGGAACCCAGTGTGACCCACCTTGACTCCAAATGCCCAACCAGGAGTGCAGGTGGCCATGTGGGTGGGGCGGGGCACTGGTTCAGGCGTTCGGAGAACCTTGGGAGTCAGCCACCGGACACAGGCAACCTCAGGAAGCTACCTGGCCTGCCAGTCCGTTTCCTGACCTGTCCCAACTGTGTAACTTGCCAGGAGGAGGACACACCCATGAGCCAAGGGCAGGCTGGGAAGGAACAACACTGTCATGGTCCTCAGCAGTAGCAGAGCTGCGCCCTGAGCAAGTCTCACAGAAGCCGTGATGTCTGCTGCTTTGCCCGGAGATGCTCACTCGCACTGCCCAACCCGAACCTGTGGCACGAATCCCTGTGAGAACTGCTAACACGTCACAGGCAGGTTCAGTAGAAAACGCATGGTGACCTTTAGCGCAGACTGCGGAAAACCTCAGGAATCTGTCCCCACGAGCATGGCTCTGCTTTCACTCCCTCCACTGGCCCAGCCTCTGAGGGCGAGGGTGTGCACGCTGCTGCAAGGGGCCTTGGGAGTACAGTCCTGGTGCACAGCTTTACGCCCGCCAGGTGCGGCCACTGCAAACCAGTCACTCCAGCTGGCCCCATCCTGCCTGCACGCGCTGCAGCCACTGCCTGCTGGTCTCTGGACACTCTCACAGCCTTCGAGCACTACCAGTGACAAACAGACAGAGCTCTGGCCACCGAGGCATGTCGATGCATCGCCCTGCTCTGAGCATGAGCTCTGGGCACTAGTGGACACCAGTGGCAGCACTAAAGCACACACCTGAGAATGAACCATTCCCTTGCTCATGGTGACTGAGACCTCCTAGCACCGGGGGGACTGGTGACCATTCTGCCTTGTGCATCAACACAGGCCTTGGGGTCACTGCTGGGGCTCGCACACTTCTTCCTGAACATGTTCTCCTGTACGACTGAGAAATGCCACCACAGCTGCAGCACACTAGGGTCCTTGCATTTGGGTGACAGCTTGGCAGCACCGGAGTCCAGGCGCCGTGACCAGGAACTGCCTGCCTCTCACTCTGCGCACTCTTTCCTGCAGGCGGCAGTTGCTCTCCTTGATGGCAGTGTAGCTGCAGCAACAACACACAATTTAATGGGGCAGAACATCTGTGATAAACATAAATAACCCAAACAATCTAATTTCCACCCAGGTTGGGGAAGGCCTTTATCTTTCTCCCTGAAGTACCGGGGACACTGAAAGAACGCAGCTAGAAAGGAGACTGGTGGGAAGAGTAGGGGCCACTCTGAGTCGGAAGGTGGGAAGCAGCAACTCAGCCACTCCGGCTGCACTAGGAATCTGCGAGGCTTTCTCAGGGGAAAAGGGCTGAGGGAATAGTTATGTCACTCACTCTCTCCAGATCCCACTAAAGGAGCAGGTGTGTTGTTTAAAAACACACCAGCACCACCACCAACACCACCAGCACCACCTCCACCACCAATACCACCAGCATCACCACCAATACCAATACCACCAGCACCATCACCAAGGCCACCAGCACCACCACCAGCACCACCAACACCACCAGCACTATCACCAATACCAATACCACCAGCACCAATACCACCATCACCATCACCAATACCAACACCACCAGCACCACCACCAATACCACCAGCATCACTAGCACTGCCAACACCAGTGCTAGCGCCACCAGCACCACCAATACCGCCACCACCAGCACCACTACCAGCAGCACCAGCATTAGCACCAACACCACAAATGGACAGTAGAGCAGTGACAATGTGGTGCACAAGAAGTCCGAAAACACGGAGCAACACTCGGAAAGCACCTCATCAGAAACAGGAAAACTGGCTCGAAAGCTAGCAGTTGAGAGAATAGCTGTGTGGCTTCAGCTGCTATGTGCTCAGGACCACAGGGCTGGCAGTATCTGGACCCCAAGGGGAGGCAAAGGCTGGCCCAAAGCAGGCTGACCAGCTCAGGGGGTGCAGGTCACCAGGCTCCTCCTCCCTCCCCATGCAGCAGGCAGAAGCCAGGGAAACCAAACGGCTCCCAGAGAGGGAGTGAGCACCGGGCGAGAGGCAGGGGCTGCATGGTGGCCTTCAGCTGCACCACAGGAGCCCTGGTCTTCTTGGCCCAGGATCCTGGCACTGGTGCCCAGCCCCCCCCAGCGAACTTAGGAGCACTGGCTGCCAGCACCTTCCAGGCCCCTGTGGTCCCATCGACCTCTGGGTGCCCATTTTTCCTACAGAGGAGCGGACAGCAGGCTCACCAGAGGACAGAGCTCAGAGAGAACACCCAGGAGGGAAAGAGCCACGCCAAGGCAGTCACTGGGGGCAGAAGGCAGCACGGGCTGGGAAACTGCCCCGAGAGTCTCTCACCCAGCACAGAGCTGATCAGTCCTCTGAAGGCAGATCTGACCTGATCTGAGCCAGGTGCTACCCTCCGGTAAGACGCAGGGGCTGTGAGTAAGAGCTCCAAAGTGCCCTGGACCCTCTGCTGGGTCCCTCCTCTTAGGCACCGGGACCCTGCTGGCTCCAGCCATCAGGAGCCTCTCAAGACACACTCTCAGGCAACCCAAGTACTCAGCCGTTTGGTGTGAGAGTTCCTCCCAGGATGTCATCACCAGGGCCTCTGGGCTGGGGCAGAAGTAAGGGGTTAGTCCCTCGTGCCAGGGAGGGCAGCAGAGCAGAGGTACAAGAAGGCATGAATACAATAAACAGACAGGACAGACCCAGGCCCCTGTGGACCAGGAGAGGCGTCTGCCCACCTGCTGCTCCCCCTGCACCTGCCACGGCCAAGCAGCCACAGGTCTGCTAAAGCCAGCACAGGTGATCAAAGGTGGGCGGGCCCCAAGGCTACCTAACTCCTCAGTGCCTCCATGGGCCCAAGGCAGGACCCTTCACTGAGCCCAAAGTGGGAGGGCAGGAAGGACCTCTCACCAAGGGAGTAAGGAACAGAAGAAATAGGAGAAAACACATTCTGTGTCCATGCCACATAGAGGATGCTGCTCTGACCCACGTGGTCCCAAGAGACGTGTCTGGCATGGAACTGTCCTTGTGAGTTCCCAAGTCTAACAGGAGGGAGGGGAGAGTCAGAGGAAAACTGCTGCCCCGTCGGTGGAAAGCAGACAGCAAGGGAGAAACACAGAGCCACTCTCGAGAGCCAGAGGAAGCCAGGCGGATCAGGACAGAGTGGAGCAGGTGGCATCTGGACAGGTGGCCTTGAGAAGTCCATTGGATGTTCTTGGGGTGATGAACCTTCCACTACCTAGGGGAGACTGGAGTCTGGGCATTACCTGGCACCACACCTGGTGAGCAAGGTGGTGAATGGGCAGGAAAGGGCAGCTTCTGGTCTCAAAGGGTGCTTGCCACACAGCCCCAGGGCCCAACCAGTCTATCCCAAAGTGCATGCACGTGCTGGCAGGCACATGGCAGTGCAGCCTCATGGGATGAAGCTAGCGTGGGCTGGGCTCAACAGGCCTCAGCTGCAGACTCGTCTACCTGGCCTCTGGCCATGGCCTCCACTTCAGCCTGAGGAGGAGGAGGAGGAGGAGGAGGAGGAGGAGGTAGACACTGCATGCTGGGGTGGTATTCTCTTACACCCAGGGCGAGTCTCAGGAACGAATGGCTGAGCAGGTTTTAGTCCCCCATAACCTGCCCACATGATAGCGGGGTGTGTGCCACAGCCCACCCTTGCTCTCTCATCTCAGCTTGTGGTGTCCTGAAGGGAACTCTGGGCAGGGCATCTGTGAGCAAACGCCAGCCCCCAGCCCCCAAGTCTGAGCTGAGCTCTGCCGGCCTCTGCACATGGCCCCATGCACAGCTACCCTTCTGCCACTGAGAAGGACCTAGATGGCCCCTGGAAAGAAGAAGGACACAGCCTTGTCCTAAGGGCAGCACCAGCTTCTTCACAAGATGCTAGGCAGCTCAATGCTGATGTGGGCTGACCCAGCAGCCGCAGGCAGGTGCTGTGTGTTCTCTGGCTGTTGTAACACTTCCATTTGTTTGTGGTGCTGGGGATCCAACTCAGGGCCTCCCACTTGCTAGGCAGCTCTCTATCACTCAGAAATACGCCTGCCCTAAAATGTCCAAACTAAAAAGAAAAAATAAATACAGGAAGAAGGAAAGTTATTCACACACAAGAAGTTAAGAGAGAAGTTAAAGAAATCAGAATTAGTTGAAAATAATCCTCTGGCACAGACTTTCCCAAGGCAAAGGGTGGGCTGCCCTGGCGCAGCTCCAGGCCTCGACCTCAGGCAGCACAGGCACGGAACGTGGAGCTGTCTGCCTCCTGAAGTGAGAGCTCACTAGGACTGGGAGGGTTTAAAAAGAACATATCAGCAAAAATGCTTGAGCATGCATCTGTCCAGAGCAAGGAGAGGTGGAGAGGCCAACGAGAGAGTGAGGTAGCGTGAGCCACCAGGGAAAGTGTGTGTGCCAGGGTAGCCGGACAACTGCTCACTGAGCTGGGCATCTCTCTCAACCTTCAAGGACGGTTCCTTTCAGTGCCAGAAAATGGCCAGACTGGATCCCACTGCCAGGAGAGAATGAGGGCAGATCAGGACTGGCGTGGAGAGGCACCCAGGCATGTGTCTGTTCCCACCTCAAGAAACGTGGCTTTGAAGGCATTTGTGTAACTGGAGATGACTATTCCTCTCAGATAACTTGGTGCTGAGTGGAAAGGCCCGAGATGGAGCGGGAAACGCTCTCTGCGGGAGCAGATTCGAAGGCCAACGCCCGCGGGCAGCCTTGGGCAGCTTTCCATGCGCTCTGTCCACGAGCACAGCACATCCATGCTGATCTAAAACCAGGCTATGAACACTCTGACCTCCAGTGGGAAAATAAGCCCTCAACAGGACACCCAGACTGCCCGTACCTGGGGCCAGTGGGAAGGCAGCAGAGCACGAGCCCGGCCGCACCCAGCGCCTTCCTGCCATGGTGCCCTGGAGAAGCAGCAGGTAAGCCCACAGAAAGCACACAGGTCCTGAACTGGCACGGCACAGCACAGCCACATCCCACAGAAGCCCCGTGTGGGCCAGGAGGACAGTGAGAGGCGACACCTGCAAGGAGTGACTGCTGAGCCGACCCACAGTGGAGCCTGGGGAGAACTCTGCAGAAGGGTACCGCGTCCCCACCTCAGCAGTACGACAGAGCCACTCCACACCCTGCTGACAAGTGGCATCTGCTCTGGCCACCTCTTAAGTCCACGGTCTACCCTCACATTCAGCGGGGGACTGGGCCTCTGGAGGCAACCAAGGTGGAGCCTTTCTGCTTGGAACCAAGCATGCCCCCCATGTTCTCACAGCCTATCAGTCTCCCAAAAAACCCTCCTCCACATCGGGACAACAGAGGCTGTGCCACAATGGCTGAGCTCGCAGCCACCGAGTGCAAACAGATGACCCGGGCTGAGCACAACGAAGAGAGAGTGGAGCTCGGAGCTGTTCCCAGAGCCACATCTGGAAAACTGAGCATCTGCACACAGTGATTAAAACCTGCCCAAGCTGCGTCCTGATGGGGACAGGGAGGCAGAGAGCGGGCCCCAGGGGAACTCCCATCCTTCTAGGAGCACAGCAATGACCCCATGCGAGCTCTGCCCTGGGGGGCGCTGGGGTGGTCCTTGGCTGGCCTCAGAGACTCAGTGGGCAAAGAGAAACGTCTTCTCTGAAAAGTTCAGCCTAGCTTCAAGCCTGCTTCTGCTGCTTTCCCAGGCACACTAGGAAGGCAAGGCAACGGGCAGGCCCAGTGGACCCCAGAGTGCACAGGGGATGTGCCATCAGGACGCTGTGGACAGTGGGGCAGGCACATGGGTGGAGGGGGTCCAGAGGCTCAGAATCCCAGACCTTCAGGAGGTATGGGCCTGCCTCCCAAGGCCAAGGGCCTGCAAGACGACACCCTCTCTTGGAGTTTCCACACGGGGACTCCACATGGGGAGAGGGATTCATGGGGAAAGAAGCGGCAACGTTTCCATTCCTCCCGACTCAGAAACACTGCTGCATGTGTAATATTTAGAAATATCATCTGTGGAATCAGAAACTGATAATAATCACAGCTGGGGTTTTGTTTGTTCTATGTTGAAGAACAGAGAGATGCCCAGGATGCTCCTCTTTTGACCCTTCACCCATGGAAACAGGAGGCTGGTAGACAGCAGGAGAACTGCCCATGGCCTTGGGGCTGGCTAGCAGCCTCACTACACCCAGGCTGGACTGCACACCAGCTCAGAACCCCCACAGGGTCTCCGTGGACCATGGCTGGACTGTCAGCTCTGAGAAGCAGCAGGCTCTCTGGGAGAACACAACCTCTGGATCAGCATCCCTCTGCCCTGTGGACTGCATCAAGCCATGTCCACTTCATCCCAAAGAAAGGCCTCTCAGACATCAGGGAAAGAGCGCCCAGAACATAAGGGGCTCAATGACGGCACCGTGCTGCCCTGCCAGGGCAGGGCCTTGGAGCACAGGCGCTGACATACCTGTGCTGGGCACGTGAGTCACGCGGGCAGGGTTCAGCAGCTCCACGGGCTGGTCTCGGCCAGAAAGTCCATCTGGAAGAGAGAGACGGCACTGGCTCAGAAACTGTGTGCATTTCAGTGAAAACGGTTCACACTGAACAACACTTACACAGAGTCCGTGAGGAGCTACCGGCTAACAATGGAAAGACAGGCGCCCTTCTCACTTCTAAGGCAGGATCGTTTTCATTCCATCACAGGTCATTTTTGTTTGCCAGGAAAACTGAATAATCACAAGTGCACAGCTGAGGCGGGGCAACCCCTGCTCCTGGCCCCGGGGTGGTCACTTGGCTCACTACTGTCCAGCTGCCACCTTGCCACTGTGCGATCTTGAGTGGGCTTTGCAAAGCTCAGAGCATGAAGATAATAGAAACGGAAGGGCTCACCTCTCCCCGGGTGCCAGATACCACTTGTGTCTGCATGCTAACAGAAATGCAGCCCAGGGCACAGCTGGAGCAGGTGTGAGTGTGAGCGGGGACAGGGAAGAAACAGGGTGCTGGCCCCGCGTCGTGCTCTGAGAGAAACACCTTGGCAGGTCCCCTACAGAAAGCACAGAGGGTCTCCTTCAAGCCTGTTTCTGGATGCAGCAGGGACTCTTCTGCTTCTACATGCTGCAAGGAGGAGACTGGAGCCCACCCCCCACCTGAGTCTGGCACAGCCTGGATGGCGGCTTTCTGAGATGGAGGCTTTCCAAATAGGAAGGAAGACTGGCAGATTTTCCAGGAATCACACCTTCTTTGTAAAATCAGCTTCTCACAAGTGGTAAAATGCTCTGCAAGAGCACACACGTCACCACAGGCCATGTCAAGGCTACTCGCTCCCGGTTCAAGGGGGCAGGTGGCAGCTTCACAGCATCCATAAGCTCCTGGGCACAGTTCAAGGAATGACACAAAGAGGCCACTGACTCTGGGAGCATGGATGATATAGGCATAGCCAAGCCCTGTACCTCCTTGGAGAAAATCTGAACCCCAGGACAGAAACCATGGCCTTGAAGAGACCTAGGGAGGCTCCTAAGAAGTGCCAGGCCTGGGCACCCAAGGCTGGTGTTGGTGGGCTCCTCCCACCACCCAGAAGCCCTGACCTAATTCTGGACTTCGGATTTTGAGATAGATTTAAGACACTACACACATCTGGGGGTGAAGACAGTCCCGGAGCTGCAGGTCGGAAGGACTGGGAGGCCAGTCACACCTCAAGCAACTGCAGGCCCAAAGAGACATCCCAACCAGTGGTCCGCTGGCGGTTTTCTAAAGGAACCTGCCCCCAGAAGGCCTGATGGTGCTCTGCATACAGAGCTTGCTACAGCAGATCCTGCTGCCCAGGGAGACTTGGGTGGTGTGGAAAGTGCCTTTCTTAAGCCTTATTCTCCCACCCAAAACAAATACTCACTGTAGAAAAATGAAAAATTCCAAAATGGATACACATATTTTTAAGAATTCTAATCCCAAAGGGCTTAAAGTCATCATACAACAGTGACATAGCCACATCAATGTTTGTAACAGCTCAATTCATAATAGCTAACCTGTGGAACCAACCTAGATGCTCTTCAATAGATAAATGGATAAAGAAACTGTGGTATATATACACCGTGGAATATTATTCAGCATTAGAAGAATATAAAATTATGGTATCTGCAGGTAAATGGATGGAGTTGGAAAACATCATGCTAAGCGAAGTAAGCCAATCCCAAAAAACCAAAGGCCAAATGTTCTCTCTGCTAAGTGGATGTTGATCCATAATGGTTGGGGGATGCATGGAGGAGCTTTGGATTGGGCAAAGGGGAGGGAGGGAGCATGGGGGTGGGAAAGATGGTGGGATGAGACAGACATCTTTATCCTAGGTGCGTGTATGACTGCACCAACGTGTGACTCTACTTTGTGTACAACCGGAGAAATAAACATTGTGCTCAGTGTGTGTACAATGAATGCAAGAGCATTCTGCTGTCATGTATAACTGATTAGAACAAATATTTTTAAAAAATTCTAATCTCACCATAAATACTTTGGGAAATCTAAAAGGCACTCTTGAAAACCCTAACCTGGGGGCTGGGATTATGGCGCAGTGGTAGTGTGCTCGCCTAGCACGCATAAGGCACTGGGTTCGATCCTCAGCACCACATAAAAAAAATAAAATAAAGATATTCTGTCACGTACAACTAAAAAATAAACATTTAAAAAAAAAAAGAAAACCCTCACCTGGCTGCAGTTTCCCAGTGGGGCAGCGTCAGGAGCAGGTGCTGGGGACCATGCTGTCCTGGGCTCGGCAACCCTCTGAGGACCCCACAGTGCTCCTTTGGCTCCCCCTGCCAATGCCTGTCACCACAGCCTCCCAAGTTTCCCAGGTGCCACTGCATGCTTGCTAGAAAGCAAAGGCTCTAGAACTGGAACTACAGAAGCCAGCCGGCCCAGGCAGTTAGCCCCCAGCATGAAGGCCTTTCCTTGCTACTGCTCCAGGCTCTGAGGGCCTGCTGACCCTGCATGTACGACAGATGCACAGTAGCACCAAGCTCTGACCCTGCTAGGCAAGCACGCCACCACCCACAGAGCCCACCCCGCCCCTCTGCACACTCACCACACCCAAGGCCAGGTGAAGTTACAGGCCTGTGGTCTTGGTGTACTCAGAAGCACTGCCCATGTGTGGATCTGCTTTTGTTTTGTGGTACTGGGATTGAACCCAGGGACCCTCTCTACCTCTAGCTACACCCCCAGCCCTTTTCATTTTATTTTTGCCATAGGGTCTTGCTAAGTTGCTGAGGTGGCCTCGAACTTGTGATTCTCCTGCTCAGCCTTTTGAGTCTCTGGGATTATAAGCATGTGCCACTGTGCCTGGGCAACCACGTTTCAATCAATAGCTGTCTTAGCTCTCTGGGCACTAGGCTAGACTACGCCACTTCACCTTCAGAAAGATGTTAATATGAGCCGAGTGTGGTGGCACATGCCTATAATCCCAGCACTTAGGGAGGCTGAGACAGGAGAATCACAAGTTCAAAGCCGGCCTCAGCAACGGTGAGGTACTAAGCAACTGAGACCCTGTCTCTAAATAAAACTCAAAATAGGGCTGGGGATGTGGCTCAGTGGTCGAGTGCCCCTGAGTTCAATCCCCAGTACCAAAAAAAAAAGATGTTAATATGCCCACAAACTACACAAACCACCCGGCACAAAAACAACAGTCCTGTCTGGTATGGGAGATCGCACATGTGAGCCAGAGCCTGAACTTTGATATCACATCACATCCCACTCAGTCATGGGGCTTGGGGTGGAGTGTGACACCAGCAAGGCTTCACATAATTTGATTCAGCTGGCACTGCCTACTTATAGTTTTCAAGGACTTAAGTTTTAACTTCAGGTGTAAAATATTAAAAGGAAAATTCTGGAAATAATTCCTAAGTCTGAAATTGCATGCCATTCTGAGCAACATGATGAACTCCTGTGCTGTCCTGCTCCATCTGCCCACGATGTGAGTCACCCCTCTAAGCAGCACGTACACACTATATATGCTGCCCTCTCGTCGATAACTCATAGCTGCTTGGTGGCTATCTCAATTTCCAGATCAACTGTCACAGCACTACAATCTTGTGTTCGAGTAGCCTCTGTTTTACTTAACAGCAGGGCCGGGGTGCAAGAGCTGTGATGCTGTAACTCAGATATGCCAAAGCTATGAAGGTCTTCCTTTCAGTGTCACCTCAAAGGCATTACAAGAAGGGCAGGCAGTGCCACAGGGCGTTCTGGGAGGAGAGCACGTTCACACACCCTTCATGAGCACACTGTGAGAACTCTCCCACCCTACACTGTCACTCAGCACTGTGCCGCACTCACAAGTGGGACACTGCCGTACCGCACAGGTACAGGAAAACACAGCACAGAGGGCCCAGCGCTGGCCAGCTTCAAACGCACGCTGGAGGTCTAAGGAAATGCCCTCCATGGATAATGGGGACCCACTGTGTTTACACTTACAAGTTTGAGAAGAAGGACAGAGGGCAAAGTCCTGGAAGGTCCCAATGCAGCAGCTCTGGTCCCCACAGACTCTGGGGAACCACGCCAGCCTCCCAGCAGGGTCTACCACCTGCAGACTCTGCAACACCTCAGTGAGGGGGCTGACACCCAGCTCCCTGTGCAGTCCCCAGGTGAGGGCTGGGGCTGGCAGGCCAAAGCCGAAGACCCTCTAATCTCCGGGACCAGCCCCACTCTAAGTCCCTCTAAGTCAGTGCCATAAACTGAATGTGAAGGGAGCCTTCTGGGGTTTAACAGAAGCATACCAGCACCCGGAAACCCCTAGGCCTTCCACAGCTGTGCACCAGGGCAGACACCACGGAGCGATCCCAGGCTCCCGCTGCGCAGCCTGGCCCGGACGGCATCAGGACACCCTGCAAACCCGCCTCACAACCCTCTGAGCTGTCGGGCACTGCGGTGATTGACAGCATTAGCCTCACAGGAAGCGCCTGCTCCCAAGGAAAGCAGCGACCGGCCTGTGGACTACCTGAAGGCAGGAGAAGCTCCCCACACAGGGCCAGGTGCCTCATCTCATCAGGGCCACCAGCCCAGCCGGCTGGAAACCCACAGGCAGCGTGGTCACTCTCCGTGCTCCCAGCTCCTTCCCAGCCTACTGACTCAGTGGCACACCACAGAGCAGGCTGAGGCAGCAGCCTACAGGGGAGCCACAGACCAGGAGATGCTTCGACTGAACGAGTGGACAGACCAGGGACGCGCAGGCCCAAGTCGGCAGGCGTGCCTCAGGGCTCCCAGAGCTAAGCAGCACTCCAGAGGCCTGGGCCATATCTCTGCTCAGAATGACAGTGGCCTCGATCCCACCCAACAGGCACAGGACAGGTGCAGGGAAAAGGACCAGCCCCCGGGGAATTCGGAGGTCATGTCCCTGCTTTCCACGCAGGCACCTGAGCCCCTTGCGAGATGGCCCAGTGCCTAAGACTGCCAGTCCAGTGTGCAAGGACCCAATCTAGGACCCACTGCATGACCCTGGGCATACAGTGAGGGGCCCCGGACATCGCCAGGGCCAAGGGCCACACAACACTGAATGGGCCATGGCCACCTCTGTCCACTGGAGGTTCAAATCTAATTACAGTGTGACTTCCAGGGAGCCTGCAGCACACACTCAGTCCTGCAAAGATAAGAAAGTGCTACCCAGACCCAGTTTGGCTGTGTCTTCTACCTGTGTGGCAGTCACCAGAGCTGGCAACAAGTCCAACTGGAGGCCTCAAAGACCAGTGCAAGTCCCTGAGAGCAGAGTGGGACCTCCAGGGAGGCTGTCCACAGTGTAGGGGCACCAGGAAGAAGGGACAGCTCTGACCCCAGAACTGGACACAGCAGGCCTCCAGGCAAAGAGCACCTCCTACCAGGATGAAACAGACCAGCTGTGGCACAGCTGGGTGGAGTAGCTGACAGCTACCGTGGAGGTGAGCTGGTCCACAAACCCGCAGACATTCTGTATGTGTGAGGCTGGGGTGGACCCAGGGCCTCGCACATGCTGGGCAAGTGCTCTGCCACTGAGTTGTGGCCCCAGCCCCTTTATCACAACTGTTTTTTCTTTTTTCCTTGTTTTGCAGTACTGGGGGACTAAATACGGGGATGCTCTATCTCTGAGCTACATCCCAGTCCTTTTCATTTTTTATTTTGAGATAGGGTTTCCCTAGGTTGCTGAGACCGGCCTCAAACTTGTAATCTTCTTGCCTTAGCCTCCCAAGTCACTGGAACTACAGACGAGTGCCACTGCACCAGGCTCAGAACTGCAACTTAACGCTATATTTTTTTTTCAGATATCATATTCCAAAATGAGTGAAAATAAAATTGGTAATAAGAAGTAGAATCTACGTGGTTACCTGCTGCACTCTCTAACGCAGAGAAGGCGGGGGCAGAGCCCTGCAGGGACAGCAAGCAGCTCGTGGAAGGGAGCCAAAGCCCCGGTCCCGCTTGGCCCCCAGCTTGCTGGACAACTGTGGCTGCTGTCCTGCCACTGCCCTCCACTTGGGGAGACCAGTGCACAGCCAGATGGAGGCTAGGGCAGCAGGGCTTCGTCCGTGCCCGTCACAGGCCCTCTGCCAGGCGGGCTCCATGCACATGGCCCGCACGCGCTGCCTGCCTCATGTCTGGGAGGGCCTTTCGCGATTACAGGATCCAACTTCACCTAAGAGGGGCTGCCACTAAGCGTCCACACGTGGGAGCGGCAGCTGGCTGGCTGGGCATCTGCTCGCACACATCTGCCCAGCGAGCAGCCCACCTGCACGGTGCTGTAGGGTGGGTACCACTGCCCACACTGTTGGTCTCTGCAGCTGACAGAGGCAAACTTGAAACTCACCTGGCCTCATGCCCTCACTTCACCCTTGGGACACAGCTCTGCAGGGCTGGGCAGTGTGTCTAAGATCCCACAGTGAGTGGCACCCAAACCAGGTCTGCCCCAGCAGGGCCACCCACACCCAGGTCTGAAGCTGGGTCCCGGGCACAGGGCTGCACAGAAGGGCCAGAGCCTTTGGCACCGTCCGTTCTGCGCATGGTGAGGTAGGGTGTGCTGGGATCATTTCTCGAGAGCAAACACCCCTCCATTACCCACACTTCTGACCTCTTCACATGAATCAGAGCGGCTGCCCTGCTGCGAGCCGCACCTCAGTGCCACATCTGCCCAGCGACCCCTGTGCAGCATCAAGCTACCGCCCCACCTCAACTCTGCCCGTCAGTGAGGTGGGCGCACTGAACTTCAGAACCACAAGCTGACCCTAGCCCTCGGCATGCCCAGCCCCAGCGAGCAGACTCCTGCCTGGGCGAGCTGCACCAACAGCCCCAAGCGCTCACCACACAGGTGACTGGAAAACGCCAGCGTTCCACGATAAGGCTTATAACTGCCCACTAGTAGGAATTCAGCTGTGCTGAGTCAGTTGTGCTGGGTTCCTCAGACATGTCCAACAGCTGACATGTACTTATTAGAGAAAGTGAGAAAGGAAGAAGTCTTCCTCTAAGTAATGTTTTCCTTCAGGGTAAGCAGGAGTCTTAGGATGTCAGGAACGACCTCTGGAGGGTTTGTGGTCTCCCCTAAGACTCAGAGGCAGCTCTAGCTCCAGTTTACAGGAACACAGTTTTAAGGAGTGTTCTCAAGGACACTGAGATCTGTGCTTACCGTCTTGAATGAGAAAACCCAGGACAAAGGACCTGGTTCCTTCCTGCTGGAAGAGGAAGGGCAGAGGAAGAACAGCTGAGGGGCAGGTGTCCCAGTCCCGGCGGCATCTGGGTCCTGATTTGAACCAAAGACTAGAATGCTGCTGAGTGTTAGGAATGTGCACTCGGGGTGGCTGCTGCTCAGCTGGAGAGGGAGCCACATCCCGAGAGCATCCTGAGAGGCCTGAGGTGGCCGCACATGAGACCCTAACTCGTACAACGTCCTGGATCAGCCACATAATGTACTGCAAGGACCAGGCTGCACAGTGCCCCCCGGAGGTCAGATTGAACCTCTGTGTGCCCTGTGCTGAGCGCAGACCACTGTCATGCCACCGCACTGCTGGAAAGCTGGGAACCTGAAGTGAAGCCAGGCAGGCGAGGGCCACCTGCATTTGGGAAGTGTATGGCACCTGGAATTTGTTTGAATTCTCCAGAAAACAGGTGGGTGCACTGGAGTAGGCATGGTGGGAAGCCTCCGGGTTTTGAGGGGGAGACAGGCAGGGTCTCTCTGAGTTAGTCCTTCTGCTTTTGGATCTCTTTGGAATTTCTCAAAAGAGGGTTTGACATGAGCTGCTGAGGACAGATAAGCCCTTGCCCTCTGCCCACTGTACCACCATGCCTGTACCCGCCAGGCAACCCAGCTCACTTTTCCCCACTGCCCTGCCCACCTCCACTTCACCCCAGCACCTCTGGCTCACATGGCGCCCAAAAAGCAGGAGCTGAGCCTCTGCCCGTGAGAACAGCATGCAGACACCCAGCCCAGGCAAGGTGCCCAACAGGCAGCAGGCTGGCAGGGCCTCCCTCTGGCCACGTGTGGGACTGCCAGGTGCCAGTGTCCACCTGGATGTTGGCCAGAGATGCACCCAGGCAGCTCACCTGGCTCCTCTCACCTACCCAGCAAGGCTACTCTCGGACACCTATGGCTCAGGCAGGTCACCTGGGATAACACGTGGAGACAGCCTCCACCCAGATGCTCAGGCACCCAGCAGAAAGCCAGAGGCCATGCGAAGAGGAAAGTGGTGAAGCCCAGGCCACAGAGCCGGGAGGAGCAACCCACTCTGCCGTCTTTCTGGGAAAATGCAGAAGCAGGAAACAGGGTCCACAGCCAGGTAGCCCTGGAGGCGGGAAGCAGCACTCGGAGGCTCGGACACTCGCCAGCCCCGAGGATGATCCAAGAGGAGGCGGCATGTCCACGCAGGTGCTGCTGCCAGAGTGGGGCTGTCCCGTCCCCATGGCCAGGCATCCCGTGGGGCTGAACAAGCGCTGAGTGAGACACGAGTCTCACCAGGTCAGTTCCCCCTGGCCAAGGCAGGCATTTCCTGAAGGGACCGTATCAGCCACTCTCAGGAGTCTCTCCAGGGACTGAGCTGGACGCACCCCGTCCCCCAAGTGAGAAAATGAAGAGCACAGCAGCTCTCAGAAGCCCCTGCCGAGCAGGGAGCAGCACTCCTGGCCACGCCTTTCCAATGCTTAGCAAACCAGGACCAAATGTCCGAGCCCACCTTTGCCAACAGCGCCCACGCTGCTCCTGTGAGCGTGTCCATCTGCCCGGTAGATAGGACATACCCAAGTGAGTCACTTTAAAGTGGTGCTGCAGAGTGCTACAAGAGGAGGAGGAAAGAAGCCTTTGGTGCCATCTATGCCACCCCCCAAGGCCTGGTCAGGACAGGCCACATGGCAAGTTACAAAGCAGTGTGGTCCGGGCCTCATTCAGAGCCTCCTGGATGGGACACCAGCCCACCCTCTCCAGCTGCCAGACCAGCACACATCTGTGACCTGCCACTTCTGTATCTTGCAGACTCTATTTTCTGAAATAAAGCCTCTTCACTGCCAAGACGTCTAACAAACACAATTTCTATCTCGTTTCAACAGGGAGCCCTGTAAGGGAAAGGCCAGGGCCTGCAGGCCTCATGGCCATGGTGTGGGCCAGACCTGCCTGGCTGCACCACGTCCCTGCAACTTAACGCTCTATCCAGTCTCCTCAGCTGTTGAGTGGACGCACAGGATGAAATGAGAGAATCAAGCAGCCTATGTAAACAACAAAGCCCAAACACACGGCCACCAAGAGCCTTGCCCACTCTTCCCCATCCACCTTCACCCAGGTCGCCACAGCATAGGGCCACGCTCCCACCTGGACATCTGCGGGCTGCAAGGTCCACCTCCAAGTGAGTCAGCACAGAAGCACCACAGGGAAGAGCCGTCCCCCAGGTGCCCTGCACACTGCTGACAGCACAGGAGCCAGGGCAGGAAGGCAGATCGCGGGCACGTGAGCAGTAAGCCCTGACCAGCCACGTGAAGAAGCGACGGCTGAAGCTGGGGACAGAACACCAGCTGTGTGCCGCCCTCTCCCACTATCCCTTTGCCAGAGGAGAGCATTGCTTGTTCTTTGTTAAAAAAAAAAAAAAAAAAAAAAAAAAAAAGACTTACTTCTTATTTAATGTAGATGTAACCCACACGTCAAATGTCAATAGAAGACAAGACAGTGCCAGGTTGGGGCTGACCCAGCACCTAGCACACTCAGCAACATTCTGGCCACATGGGGGTTGACCTGGTGGCAGTGGCTGCCCAAGGAACAGGCCGAGCCTGGGGGTCTCTCTGGCAAATGTCTGCCCCAAGGATGCTTCAGCCCCCAGCCACAGGACCCAGGGTGACTTGCTCCCCAGCAGCTCTGTAGGACAATACTGCTCTAATGTACTACAAGAATACGTTCTTCTCCTGAGTGACTCCTCGCTGCATCTTGTAGACCACCACCAGTGCCACCAGAAAGCAGCTCACGTTCTAAGGCAGCAGCAGCCTAACAGGTAATTTACGGGCCTCCCCTAACCCTGCACCCGCATCAGCTCGCTCAGGCAGCATCCAGGAGATAAATGGCACAGAGGCTGCCATTGTCCCTCCTCTGAGAAGGAAGAAATAAGGCCAGGGATGTGGGGAAGTCTGTCTTGACTGAGGTGCACAAGATCTTCCAAGCCAGAGGCGCCAGGTTTGCCCCGCACACGCTCACTGGTGTGGACAGCCAAGACGCCACTCACTCACTTGCACGGTCTTCGGCTCCACAGATTGCAGTGACGCAGTCTTGGACAGGCCCCGTCCCTGCGCCTCTCACACCTGCACTAGTACAGGAAAGCTAAGGGAACAGCCAGAGGGCCCTGTGTGCTGGAGGTGAGCCCCACATGGGCAGGACGGTCACTGCTTGTGGTCATCAGCTTTTAAATGATGTGACCAAAAGATCTGACAAGAACAACTTACAGGAGGAAGACACATTCTGGCCTGCGGTTTCGAAGGCTCAGTCCCTGGTTAGACGGCTGTACTGCTCTGGACCCAGGGAGGCAGAGCATTGTGGCAGAAGGGTGTGGTGGAAGAAGCTGCTCGGCTCGTGGCAGCCAGAGGCAGGAGGAGGAAGGTGCCAGGGACAAGGTCTACCCTTTCAGGACATGCCTCCAGTGACTGATTCCTTCCAACTAGGCCCCACTACCAACAGTGTCCACCACCTCCCCGTGAGGCCACCAAAACATGAATCCAGTAATGGACGATCTCCTGATGGGGCCAGAGCCCTCGTGATCCAACCACTTCCCAAAGCCCGTCCTGACACTGCTGCTTGGGGACCAAGCCTTCCAGTCATCCGTCTCTGGGGGACACCTCATCCAAACCACAAAGCTGCTTTAGACGAACAGACTCCACTTGTGGAGCAGGCAGGCAAAGGGCATGTGAGAAGGAGCCATGTGGACGATTCCTCCAGTAGAAAGAACCGCAAGGCCGAGGCTGAGCCAGTGGCACACGTGCGGCAGGGTCCTGGGTGTGAGGGCCACGGGTGTGGCAGGTGCTTTAAAGGCTCATTTGGCAACAGTGTAGATACAAACCAAGTCCGGAGAGACTGAGAGGGTGGGTGAGTTCAGACGGAAGGACGGAGAGGTTCCTTCAGAGCGTGAGGGCCACGACAAAGACAGCCACCAGGGAGCTGGCAGCAGTAGTCCCGGGGGGACCTCTTCTGTCCATCAGGACCTTCTGGGCAGCCTGGGTGTGGTGTGGCCAGGTGAAAGCATGCACTGAGGTGTGGAGGAGAGGGCCTGGCGGTGCTGGGAGAGAGGAACACGGGTCATGCAGAGTGCAGACTGCACTGAACCTGTACTTCTGAGAGATCCACTCATCTTTTTGAAGAGCAAACATTACTTCCAAACCTCCATTGATCATTTGGATTTTTCTCAAGGGAAACAAAATCAAAACATTCAGGATTTGTGTCAAAGGCTCAAAACTCACATTGTCTACATGCTAGTTGAACTGGTTCCTGTGCAGTTTGTTAGCTCCTGTGCCCCTGCCCAGCTGTCCAGCAGTCCTCAGCAGCACTCCATCATGGCCCCAAGTCCACTGCAGACATCTCCGGTCCTGGGCAGGGCTCCCATTTTCTCAAATATCAATTTACTTCATTATCGAGCTGCTAAAGAAAGGAGTTTCCTACTAGAGGACACAGCCTGTGGAGCGCAGGCTGTGCCCTGCTTGAGTGACTCCATGATGCGCGAACAGCAGCTTTCAGTTGTGCCTGCCTTGAATGACTCCACTCTCTAAAGCAACAGTTTGCCACGAGCTGCTCCCTCTTGAGCACAGGTGCCAAGGTAGATGACTCCACACCTTGTTTGTACAAGTGAACAGCCACCATCTGCCCAGCACCACCAGAAGGCACAGATTGATAAATAATTTATTCATACCAATAAAAAATTACCACCTGTGATCTTAAATTAAATCAGGAACACATGGGCACATCTATCATACCAGAAAACACCAGGCACAAGGCTTATCCACCACACCAGATGCAACTCCTTTGCTTAAGACCACAAAATGAGGAGTCCCTCTTGCTGTGCTATGGCAGCATGCTGGCCTGTCACCTGGTCACAAGTCACCAGCCTTACCCAGCAAGAGTGCCCCGGTGAAGACCCTCCACCTGCCCCAGCCTTTCCTCCTGCCCTGGACACTGGGCCTAAATCAAGCCGACACCTCAAGTGGACACTCTGCAACTGCCTGCTGGGCCCCAGAGCCTCAGGTTCCTTAGCCCCTCACCTGGCCCTTGGCAGGACTTCCTGCATTTGCACAGGCTCCGACTTTGCTCTTAGAAGACCTCGTCGAGTCCTAGGGCTGCTTAGCCCTTCGTCAGCCTCTGTGTAATACAGACCGTCGTGTAAAGCGTGACATGTGACTTGAAATATCAGTAATTAAGACTGGAATTGGAACAAAGAACTTGTAAGTGCTTGGTCACGAATGCCAGGCAAAACCAAGAGCATTCAATGAACTGTGGCTGATGACGCTGACGTGGCTTGTTCATTAAGGTAGTTAACAGACTCTGCCATCATGGAAAGACACCACTAGGTCAGGGAGATGTCATGGCATGCTCACTCGGGACACACTCCACCTAGCCGTGCGCCAGGATCAAGTGTGCACAGAACACAAGTAAGCAGTGGCCATCTGTGTGTGAGCCAGCTGGCTGCTTCCTTCTGCCTTCCACTCCCTCGCCCCAGAGCAGCTCTGTGCCCTCTGACCCAGGCCCGCCCCAAGTGGTGGCCTTTGTCTCAGGATGCTGTCCTATCTGGAAGGCAGGCCCTGGCTGGCACTGTTGCTCATGAAAGTGTCCCCGTGACGGCAATGGCAGTGTCTGCCATGTGTGAACTGGAGGAGATGCGGGATTGTCAGTGTTCCCATCACACTACAAGATCTCTTGTGGTCACATGAAACCCTGGCGTTAACAGACATCTCTGACCATCATTACCAGAAGTCAAGTGTGCCTTTGGTGGCTTGGAGGAACATCCAAGTGGTGGCATCCTTCTGGTACCCAGCACCCAGGCCTCTACCTGAAGATGGCACCAGTGACCTCAGGCCACCCCACCAGAACCAGCAGGGGACAATGAAGTGCAGACTGTGCAAATATAACAAGTCTCTTGAGGGACGGCCCGAGCCTATCCCCTCCTGCAGGCTCCAAGTGGCCTTCCCAGTGAGCATACTACTCCATCTGCCACTTGGGGGACACCACTGGCTACAGCCTCTGTAGCAGCTCGCCTTGGGGCAAAAGCAGCAGGGCACCCAAACACAGCACTGTTCGCACTATAGGCCTGTGACTGGAACCATGGCAGTGCCACCAACTCCTTGTGCAGTCGGGCTGACATCAGCTCTCCAGCTCTCTGGCCGGAAGGCCACTACCCAACTGTCAGGCCCCGACTGGAAGGAACAATTCTCTAGCCTGATTCCACACTGTTGGTTCCAGAGGCTGCGGAAACAGGAGAGGACAGGAGACCTGGAAACAGCTTCCTCGGCTCCTTCTGTACAGGGGCTCACCCCAGGTTCCACATAGGACCTCACTGACTTCAGAGAGGCAGTCAACAAATGCAAAGACTCTGGCAAGCACCTGGCTCCTTGGGGCCTCAGGCAGATGAAGAGCCTACCTGCCGGGCTGAGGGGTGAACACAGATGTGGGGTGGACATGGAATGGAAGTTTCTGTGCCACTAAACTGGAAAGTTTTCCAGAAGCTTTGATTTCCCTTGAGTTTGTACTACTTAGTAAAATAAGCATAATGTTTTATTCTAATTATATCTATTTCCTAAATGTTTAAGAACATAGTTTTTTAAGCATTTTGAGTTGTCGATGAACTCTGTCTATACGTGGTGCTGAGCACCGCACCCCGGCCTCACCTCACACGTGCTAGGTAGGCCCTCCACACGGAGCCGCGACCCAGCCCCAGAGCACAGTCGGATTTAAGAAGGGGACACACCACACACGTCACACCACCAAAGCGCCCGAGCTGCTGGCATTTTAGGTGCGTCGTGCCAATTCCACGTTCCCAGGCCCTGCAGGGGCTGTGACACACATGCCTGCCCCTGCCCGTGCGCTGCTGCTGGCCTTCCCGTGGGCCGATGCACGCCCCCAGCTGCACCAGACCACCATTCATCAAGGGCACAGATGTGCATTCAGAATCGTCACACACTACTGGTAAGTCAAGCACCCCACAGCGAGACCGGCTCATCCACGTCCTCTGCAAAGCCAGTATACAGTCTAGAAACCAAGCCCCATTACCGCTGTGAACAGCACGGACAGACTCTACGGACCATGGCTTCCCCCGACCTAGGACTGACTCCAGCAAGTCACTCCTCTGCACGACACAACACAGACTGCACCTTCCAGGAACAGTGCTTTCATGTATCATGTTCTGTTCAGTCTTCTAACGACAGAGCAACCACCAGGAGCAGCAGTGTGCCTGGATGCTCACCACGCTGCAGTCACTGACAGGGTGTGGACTTCACTCAGCCTGCGATGTGGCGGGTGGCACTGAGTTCTGGCTGCGGAGTGTGGGACTCTGATCTCAGGCGTCAAAGCCGGGACCCACTCCTGAGAGTCAGTGACGTCATGTGGACAGCCTACGCAGGCAGGCCCGGGTGTCCACATCGACCAAATGGCTGCAGTGGAGCTCTCTGCCTTCCAGGACTGGGTGGCTGGACTCGACCGCCTGTCAATACCGCTTGGCCTGCTGCTGAGCGCAGAGGGCTCGGCAGCTGCAGCTCCTCAGCACACAGGGACCTGGCTGCAGGGACGTGCGCTCCCACTTCCTCTTCCTCCAGCAAGGGCACCTGGGCATGTCCCAGGTTGTGGCATACATGTCAAGAGTAAAATCAGCAAGGACAACTGAAAGAGCAGGATGAGAAAGCAGCTTTTGCTTCTGAGGGTGCAAGCACCTGACAGAAGCCCCGTCAGGGGGAGCAGGTGGCCGTGCCTGTCACTTCCTTCCCAGGGTCCTCCTCCAGGGGAATTCTGCTTCTGCATCAAAGCCACAAGTGATAGACTTCTTCCAAGGAGCTGTGCATCAAAAATCAAACCAAAACCTGTTGGGAGGGGGATACAGAGCACAGGCCACGTGCACGCCAGGCAAGTGCTCGGACACTGATCTACACTCCAGCCCTCACAGTGTTTTCCTTTTTTTTTCTTTTTCTGATACCGGAGATTGAACTCAGGGGCACTCGACCACTGAGCCACATCCCCAGCCCTATTTTGTGTTTTACGTAGAGACAGGGTCTCACTGAGTTGCTTAGCGCCTCGCCGTTGCTGAGGCTGGCTTTGAACTCGCGATCCTCCTGTCTCAGCTTCCCAGTGTGCTGGGATTACAGGCTTGTGCCACCCCAACCGGCTTCACAGTGTTTTCTTAAATGTGGTTTGTGTGCATCCCCCAAAGTTCATGTGTTGGAAACTGAGTCCTAAGGTCAATGTGCCAATGGCGTTTGGAGGTGGGGTTTCCGGGAGGAGAGTAGGACAAGATAAAGTCATGGGGGCTCCACGCTGGCAGGCTCCCTCGGTCTGGACACAGAGGCATCTGCCACTTCGTGGAACAGCAGAAGGCCCTCCTTGTAGATGGCAGCACCTGGGTCTTGGGCTTCCCAGCCTCCAGAACTGTGAGTGAGTGAACTGACTCTTCATGCATCACCCAGTCTGTTATATTCGGTTATAGCAACAAAAACAGACTAAGTTAACACAACTTTTCCATATTTTGAGAGCTTCACAGTTCTAAGAACAGAAATATCCACAATTTTAGACCATAATTCCTTACCTGCTCTTTTTCACAATGGAGTTATTTCGAATGCACACCCTTGCTATCTAGGTGGCTCTCTGTCACCAAGTTACCAGCGAAGGCCTCACGACTCTGGGCTCGTGATGAAGAGTCCAGTGCCCAAGGCACTGGGGCCTCCATGCAGCAATGCCACACACACTCCACTCCCCGGCACACTCCTACACACCTGCCCGATACTTTAGAGATGACACTGAATTCATGACACACCTTCATTGTCTCATAAAATATCACGGTTCTTGGAATAGATTTACTTCCCGCTGTTCATCATGTGAGCCAGGGGGCCCGTGGCAGGCCGCTATGCTAGTTCCTCAACAGTCAGGAACATGGGGCAGAGGAGAGCCACAGAAAGCATACCACAACAAGACAAAAAAGGTTTTGCCTGCTTTTAAAACACCTCGGCAGATAGGTGATGCCCAACTCCTCATGGGAATGTGCAATTGAGAGCAGCGCGTATAACACTCAGCTATGACCAATCCAGGCGTCAAGGTGGCAGACAGGCAGAGAGGAGAGCACGCTTTCTAGCTCAACCACAAGAAGGGGGCACTCTTCCGCACAGCAGCGGGGAGGGTCTATGAGCTCGCAAACCACCAACAGCAGTGGCCAGGGCCGTGCCCTGAAACACACGTCCAACTCATGGCCCAACACAGCTGAGCAACATGCAGTCAACCAGGACTTCAGGTTCCTGAACCTTAAGACTGAAGTGATAAGGATGGCCCATCTCTCAGTACAAGAAGAAAGACACTTACCAGACAGAATAAGATTCTGTCCCGAAATTATAGACAAAGTCTGAATTTGAAAGAAAGAAAAAGAACTTCGTTTCTAGTGAGGAAAAAACAAAGGCAGATGCAAGCACACTGAGACCAGCTGCCTGTCCCGGGCATCACTCATCAACCCTAGACAAAGAGACCCAGGGCACCTTCTCATCCAGGTGGGAAGAAGGTGTGGCCATGTACCTACTGATAAAGACAGCTGGCCAGAGACCCCAGGTAAGGGGAGGACTCCCTGGTTTAGGAGAAGCGGCCCAGAGAACTCACCGACCAGGACAGAGAAGCAGAAGGAGCAGCTGGGAAGAGTCTCTGCTAAGAAACTGGGACCCTAAACCGACTTCTGCATGGGCTCAGCCTCTACATTCACTCTTTGCATAGACTGCAATTCCAAATCTAAGTTAAGGTGCAACTAGTCCAGGAAGTCCCGCAGCCCCAGGAGAGCAGAGAATGAAGGCTCTTTAGGGACACCTACCTTTTGAGAACCTGCAAACACAATGAAGCACAGAAATAACTCTTAACATATTCACAAATATTAAAGAAAACATGTGGAAACAGCTGTATGCATTTAAAAAAAAGTTAAATGGAGTAAAGAAATAGGGAAAGAACAGAACCTGGAAAGAAGAAAAAGGAACAGCATGGGAAGATTTGAAGAAGAAAAAAATGGAATTCTCTATAATTAAAAAGAGCAGACTAGATATAGTTAAAGGGAGAGATAGTGAAATAGACCCAGGAAACTAATCACAATGCAGCACAACCAATCAATAGAAAGGCAGCAGTAAAAGGCAAGGATAAATGATGAGATGCCCAACAGACTCAGTATGAGAACTGCAGTAAAAAGTAGGGACAGATCACAAAATGTAACATTCAAATAGATAATGAAAACATTGCAGGGCCGGGTTGCAGGAGTTGTTAAACTGAGAAGACATGCTAAGTCCCAAGTAGGGGCAAGCACAAACCCCCACCTAGACTCACTGCGAGTACACCCCGCACACCAGCACAGGAAGCAGCCTCAAGTTCAGGAGACAAGGCAGCAACCAGCTGGGCAGAAAGGCCACTGGACCAAGCGCTCACATCCACAGGAGCCAAAGGGACCAGAGAGTGCAAAAGCCCCAAATGGCCACGCCCTCCATTCCTACGTCCAACTACACTGTCATTCAAGATGCCCCAGGAGGGGGGTGTCTTCAGACAAAAACTGAATATTTACCATTCAGAAAGCACTTCGGAAATAACCACTACAGTATTATTTCAGAAAGAAGAAAATCACAGCAGAAGTGAAGAAACGATGCTGAGGTCAAACACTGCACACATGCTGAGTACTGAAAACTAATACAAAGTGTCATACTTTTTTGCAGACCTGTGTTTCAAGAGAGTGTGCCCCTGTGTGTTCAAAGTCACTGTCTAAATCTACAGTGTTGATTTACTTTTTTCCTTTTCTTTCTTTCTTGCATCCTTCCTTCTTCCTTTCTTTTCTTTACTAGGGACGGAACCAAGGAGTGCTCTACCACTGAGCTACAGCCCCGGCCCTTTTTACTTTTTATTTTGAGACAGTGAGTCACTAAGTTGCTCAAGCTGGTTTGGAACTTGCAATCCTCCTGCCTCCGCCTCCCAAATAACTGGCATTGTTGGTTTATTCCTTAAAACAATGTAATTCTCAAAAATAAAATTACCCTCTTCACTTTCCACAACTAGAAAACTCAGGGCCAAGACAGATGATATGGCACAGGCCTATAATCCCAGCAGCTTGGGAGGCTGAGGCAGCAGAACTACAAGTTTGAGACCAGCCTAAGCAACTCAGAGAAGCCCTAAGCAATGAGTGAGACCCTGCCTCAAAATGAAAATATAAAAAGGGCTGGGAATGTAACTCAGTGGTAAAGCACCCCTGAATTTAATCCCCAGTACCAAATAAAGAGGAGGAGGAAGAGGAGGAGAAAGAAAGAGAAAGAGAGAGGGGAACTAACTCAGGGCCAGAATAGTAGTTCGTGTTCATATAATGAGGTGGGGTTTGGACATGCATTTTGAGTTCTACCTCTCTAAGAGACCATCATTTATTCTCTGTTCTGATTTCTTTTAGTCTCACACAGCCCCCATTAATGGAATAAGAATAAAGTGCAGCTGCCCTTGAAACAGCACTGAACAGACAGCAGCCACCCATCTCGGCTGCTTCTCCTTGTAGTGAAGGCAGCCACTGGGACGTGGCCTAGTTTGAGTCACTGTGCAAGACAGCAGAAGCAGAGTTTAATGCCACTAAAAACAGGGTGCTGGCTCATCAATACTGCTGAGACACAAAAGCTACCAAGAGCAGGACCGGCAGCATCACCAGAGCACATGGGCTGTCCTCAGTGTGAGCCACTGTACAGCACATTTGCACACCAGAGAGCCCTTCTCTGAAAGCAGCCACACTTGTGCAAGAAGGGATGAGCCTCTCTCAAAACTTAGTAAAAGTAACCAGCTCTGGAACAGGATAAACCACTCTATGCAAATACTTTTTGCAAATGCTCTCTACTAATGCAAATATTATGTTTGTCTTTTATTTTAATGCAAACAGCATCTGTTTGGCACAGTCCCTGCCCTTCACTCCTGGGTGTGTGCTGGGACGCCCAACTGGCTTCAGGCTGCTCTCCAGAGTCTGGCGCAGATTTCCAGAGGCAGAACGTGAGCAGCTCTCCAGAGAGGAGGGAAAGGAAGAGTGCTGGGGTCCACCAACAGCAAAGAACAAGCGAAGGAAGGCCATGCAGCAACATTAACGTCAGCTTAATAAAGCTGCTTAATAAAGTAGCTTTGAATGAAGGCACTGATTCTCAATTTTATCGACATATAAATCCAAAATTGTTTTACCATAACATAATTAAGCTAAACATCAAAAACAAAGAAAATAACTAGGAAACTCCCATATGTTTGTGATACATGTGCTGGTGGGACAATACTAACCACAAAGGACATCCTGGCCCAAAACAGTGGCACCAAGGTGAAGAGGCCCTATTAGCAAAACAAGAAACAAAGAGCTGGAAGCATTCCTTGCAAATGCTGATGGCACAGGAAAGTTCTTAGAAGAACACAACCTACCACAGCCCACAAGAGAAGAGAGACAGAAGGCCTTCAGAGCCCAGGAACTTTTAAAGAAATGTAATCTGCAATTTAGATCTTCCCCATGAAGAAGACTCCAGACAAATGGCTTTCAAGGAAGAAATAGTAATTCCAGTCGTACACAAAATCATCCAGAGAATATAAAAAAGAAACAGTGCTTAATATTTTCACAACATAGCGTTTCCCTGATATTAAAAATTAGAAACAAAACTGCAAAAATAACTATATGCTAAACTTAGTCCTTATCAAAACAGCAAAGAGCAAGATATTAGCAAATTGAATCTAAAAACATATAGAAAGGATACCACATCTGGGTTTGCATGGGTTCAGTTTAAAAACTCAAGTTTGGTTTAAACATTTTTTTTTTTGGTACTGGGGACTGAACTCAGGGGTACTGACCACTGAGCCACATCCCCAGCCCTATTTTGTGCTGTACGTAGAGACAGGGTCTCACAGAGTTGCTTAGCGCCTCGCCATTGCTGAGGCTGGCTTTGAACTCGTGATTCTCCTGTCTCAGCCTCCCTAAGTGCTGGGATTACAGGCGCGTGCCACCGCACCTGGCTTAAACATTTTTTTTTAAAAACATTCACTCAGGGCATGGTGGCGCACACCTGTATCCCAGCAACTGAGGAGGCTGAGGCAGGAAAGTGGCAGTTCCAGGACAGCCTGGACAAGATAAAATTAAAAAATAAAAAGCTATCTCAAAATAAAATGAAAATAAAAAGCTGGAGGTATAGGTCGGGGGTAGAATGCTCACCTCGCATGTGTAAGATCCACGGATCAATCCTAGCACATCCAAAAGAGAAAATTCAGTACAATACATGTAGTTTACCAAATTAACAAAATAAAGAAGAGAATTCACATAATCTCAAAAGAGACAGAAATGACATTTGCTAACACAACACACATCCATGGGCAAGTGTGGAAGCTCTCAGGACACCAGGAACAGAGCACTACAACCTGGGGTGACAAAGGGTGCTTACAGAAGCCAGCCAGAGGCCTGCAGCAGCAGGGATCTCAGTAGGCAGCAACACGCCCGCTGCAGAGGCCCAGGTACAAACTCTAGGCGTGCCCTTCACCAGTGCACCAGGGCAGGAGCCTGAGGTGAAGGGAAAGGGGAAGAAAGGGGACACACCCTGCCATCAGCCACCCCTAGCATGTGGGCTCGGGGAAAAAGGTAGACAGGCATGGACGCAAGGATCCAACAAGGCCAACACAGAGCCTCGGAGCCCACTGCTCCTAGGCACAGCCCAAGCAGTGTGGGCATGACAAGCTCCTGCTGGGGCAGGTTGGCTGCTGCACATTCTGGGTCCCCTGGGTCAGGGCCTGAGTCTACATCCACCCCAACTCCGAGTCCACTCTGACAGCAGGAGCAGAGCCGTCACTCGGCCAATCTCCCACGCCCAGGGAGTGCAGGGTGCCCACGGGCGCTCCAGAGCTGCCTGGTCCTCCCCGCTTCCGCACTGCAGGGCGCAGGCTCGTCCTGCCAGCCCAGCGCCTGGGAGCAGATAATGCCAGGCTGCACACGGCCTGGCGGCTGGGGGCATCCTGTGACACAGAGGACAGGTGCTGTGGCATGACTGGGCATGCTCCAAGGCCCTGGGTGTGGTGCTGAGAGGCGGTAGGACCCACCCTAGTGGGAGGTGCTTAGGTCACTGGGGTGTGCTGTCCACGGGACTGTGGGCATAGCGGCTCTGCTTCTGATTCCAGATGCAATCGTTTCCCTTTGCAGGTACTCCTGCCACCACCACCCATGAGCGCAGGAGATGAGCCTGCAGCACACCTTTCAGGCTCTGGACCTCCAAAACCCAAAGCTAAAGAAGCCTCTTTCCTGTTCCTGGTGGCGAGCCTTGTTCCATGTGGGAATTGCAACACTGACTGACGCAGCATCTGAGGACCAGCTAGAAGAAAGCGCTCTGACAGGAAAGGCCAAGCCAGTGGCCGGGGCTGAATGACAGCAACCACCAACGCAGAATGTTCTTCCTCCTAATTCTGCTTCAGAATTCCACGTCAGAGCATCACCTCTGGAAGCCAAGAAACGCAATTTGCGAAGGATCAGGTAAAGAGAGAGAAGGGGTGTCCAGTCCAACAGGAGACCCACACACATGGCACATCCAGGCCCATCTGCCAGTGCTGGGGACAGCTCGCCCTGGCACATGTGCACACACACGCAAGGCAGGCTCCCAGGGTGTGCAGAGCTGGATTCTGGGCTGGATGCAAGATGCAAACCAGGCTCCCCGGGGACCACCTGTGGGCTGCGCAAAGGCGTCATGTGTCCCAGTTTCTGACTGTAACATGGGGACAGCCACACTGGTGTCACATCGGTGTTATGAGGAGGACACAAGTCAGTGCAAAAATCACTTCTGGAGCAGGGTCCATGACTGTCCAAGGTCCAGCTCAGCGTCCCCCATCCTTCAGAGAGCACAGAGCCCCACGTGGCTCAGTGGACTCACATCCTCCTTCCCTTAGTCTCATATGGCAGCCAGACGGCCTCCACAAGGTCCCTTTCAGAGCAGGCCAGCCTGGGGGGTAGCGCCTGGCTCCACAGTGCAGCCCAGCAGGAGGACTGCTCCTGCAGCCTGCCCCAACAAGGTCCAGGTTTCATGTTCATGGTGGTCTCCTATAAGCCCCACCTGGGTCGAGCTCTGCCCTCTTCCCAGGAAGCGCAGGAGGGCAGCTCCCACTGCACTGCATGATCATGTGGTCTCGGCTGGATCACACCTCTCACCCTGAGCAGTAGGTGGGCAAGCCCTCTCCTGTTGACAGCCACTCAGAAAGCTCGGTTCCTGCAAGGAGGCCAGGCAGTCCTGGGTGCTGTGGTCCAGACAGAAGCATCCTGCAGAGGTTAGGCTGCAGTCACCAGTCCTAGTGGGTGCAGATGTGGAAATGTGGCTCAGCACTCAAGTTTCAATGGCCATTGCTCTTGATTGTGAGAGAGAGACAGGGGACAAGCTTGGGGGTGAAGGTAAGATTGATACCTGTAAACTGCACCCTGTAAAGTCAAATAGACAAGAAACGTGCAGGTGAGAATCACTGCCAAACTCCACGTTCTCTGTGGAGACTAAATTCACTCTGGAGCACTTGAGCTGTGCCGTCTAACACGCTAGCGACAAGGCGAAGGGAAGGGTCTTTAGAACAAAGCCAGGAGGGCGACTCAGACACCACCAGAACAGAGACTGAGCCACAGCGACTGCCCTCAGCACTCGACTAGGATCCAGAGAGGCAGGCAGACCCTGGGAGGCCACTGGCCTCTTACTGGTTACACACCTAGGCAACATCCCCAGGAAGGGACACAAACTCTTTCAATCCCTACAAAAACAGGCACCTTGCCAATGTGCTAAATGTCACACACACACATCCTTGGGGGTCACCTTGGAGAGCCTTGGGGACACAGAAAGGGAGCCTTCTAGTTCCTCCCACAACCCAGGGAAGGAAAGGAGGCAAGTGAGGCCATCTCCTTCCTGAAAAACACGGGGGCCAGCATCCTGAGTGGGTGGCAAGGCAGGAGGGCAGGGGACCACCCTCACAGGGCAACACCACCAGCCACCCTGCAGCAGGTTCCTCTCAGGATCACAAGCAGCTCAGGTGCCACAGCAGGCAACTCCTGCCACCCTGCCAAGCTGACGGATCCTGTCGCCAGCCTGAGCCTGGGCAACTGGGAGTCTGACAGAGCGCTTTTCCAGAGGGGCTTAGGGGCTTTGAGACACCCCAGCACCATAAAAGGCCTGTAGAGACCCACCCCATTGGACACACCTTCCCCTGAAGCCCCAGGAAGCATAGAGGCCCAAAGCCAGGGTCCAGCAGCCTGTGGCACCTCCACAACCTCCTGATACCAGAGTCCCAGGAAGAAGTGCAGCCGCGTCCACCTGGAAGCAGGACTTCTTGCCACACAATCCCCTTGGGGACTCCTTATCCTTAAACCCACGACGTGAGACGAAGTGAACCAGAGGCCATGGTGAGATACTTCTGAAACAGAGCAGCTTTGATCCCAAGCACTACAAAAACAGGAGGAGGAGCGGAAAGAGAGGGAGGGAGGGAGGAGGAGGGGAAGGCGGGGAAAATTGCGCCCCAGAGCTTTACAATGGAAAAGACACATTCTCCTTGAGACTTCAAAACTAAGCAGGGGCGAGAAGGGGAGAGCAGCTTTGGTGAAGGCAGAAACGGAGACCTGAGGAGAGAGACCAGGCTCTCCTGGGATCACCCTTCCCTTGCCTGACCAAGTCACAAGTGAGGTAACACCATTATTTCGCTAGACTGGTTGTTTCACAGGGTCCAGAGCTCTGAGGGCCTCAGCCCGGCCCTGCAATCTCAGCCAAGCGCCAGCGGAGCCAGGCAGCAGAGCAGGGCATGGCAGGACACGCAGGACCACGAGCAAGGGGCTGTGGGCCGCAAGCACTTCTTGGGCTACATCCCAGCCCACAAGGACAGGCTCCAGGTCTGCCTTGACACTCTGAGGGACTGGACTGCGGTTCCAGCACCCACACTGCACCTCCTGTCTAAGCTAATGCCCCAGTGGGCAATGGTAGGGAGCCCAGAAGGCTCTTGGCAGGGTCCCTCACTGATGTTCCTGGCACCTCTGAGGCCACCTGGAAGCATCCATCGAGCTCCAGGAAAGCTCCACACAGCAGGGAGGCTGGCAGGTGGGCCCTGCTGCAGATTAGGGAGTGGAGCCTCAACCCGACCTCAGGGCAAAGACAAAGAGCCTGCCTGCCGCCCTGGGCCAGAGAAGGCATGGGCAGACACACACCACCAGCCACTGCTGGAGAGTGGAAAACACACCATTTCCTCCCTGCCTATGTCGGGGCCCTACCTCTGTTCCAGAAATCAAAGTGGTTCCAAGGACGCAGGCCAGTGCACAGCCACCCCATGGCCGCCCTGAGAACACTGGGGCCCAGTGTCTGGCAAGCTCTCCTCCCTTCCATACCCAGCAAGCTGTGCCCTCCTTAAGCAGGTCGAGAACCCCCTGCTCTCAACTGCTCCACAGCTGGAGAGTAGCTGGTAGGGCACAGGGCACGGACTCCATGCACAGCAGGCACGGTGCTGGCCTTGGAGTCCTGGCTAGGGCAGCTTTCACACTGGTGCCCTACAGTCCTGCCAGTCTACACACGGCCACATTAGAGAAAAGGAGCAGGTCGAGGCCCAGAGGTTGGAAGGAAGCTCCTAAAGGGTCTATTTCAGAGGGGCTCAGGAGAATGTAAGGGGGGTGGAGAGTCAAGAGAAGGCCTTGGGGCTGGTGAAGGGATTTCCCAAGAGACACCACGGACCAGGGTGGCGGCTGCCTTGCCACTGTCCCTGGGAGAGGGCAGCAAGTGCCTGGCCGCACTGGGTCACCCAGCACACCCTCTCTGCAGCAGGAAGCTCAGGGAAGACAGCCTCTGTCTATCCACTGCTCCCCAGATGCTGCAGAAGCAGCAGAGCGAAGGGCACACTACCTTCCATGCACCTGCTGAGGCATGTGCTGGCCCTCAGGGTGCTCAAACACGACACAGCAAGGGGGCAGACACAGCCCTGCAAGCGCAGGGAGGCTATCAGTAGATGGGCCCAGGCCTCGGCCTAAGGCCACCTACATGCATGGCCGACTCCTCTGTGAACGCACGGCACCCTCAGCTCAACCCACAGATGCACCCTGCTGAAGGCCAAGTCTCAGGTTCAGTCTGCAAACGTGAGCACAGGTGTTTCCAAATGCAACTCGCATCTCTGAGTGTGCTGGGAGACACGGGGCAGGAAACGGTTTTGTTTGGTGAGTTTTTGAACGTGTGTTCAGAATGCGCTAATGTAAGACTCCTTGTGAAGGTCACTGGGCAGATGCTATGGTTTATCTTGGAAAAAGAGACATGGCTGCAGAGGCCCTGTAAGGAGGCCCACCACAGGCAGCCAGGAGTCACCGAGGAGGAGCGAAGGCCACGCAGTGTCATGGTCAGGGCCACAGACAGAATCCCATGCACATGGAGAGGCCAGGCGTGGCTTCTCCCAGAGGACACAGCCTCCGCGGGCACTCTGGCTGCCACTCCCCTCAGGGCTGCTCTCTTAAGAGCTGTTTCCTTCAGAGGGGGACCGGCACCCAGGGCAGGTCTGAAGATTGAGGGCCAGGGACCATCCCCCTCACCTCCCACCTGGTGTGACACTGGGTGGGGCCCACCGCCCTCTGGCATCCCACCTGCTGTTAGGCTGATCTGGATGCCGTGTGCCTCCTGTGGCAGGGCAATTTGTCTTTCTTTTCCCAACAAGCTGGAAACTGCCTCAGAACTTCTCAGGTTCAGAGAAACTTGTGCCGACGGCCTGATGCCAGTGCTGGGACAGGGTTACAGAGACAGGCAGGAGGTGGAGCACCTGCTTAAGCACCAGCTGGACCTCACCCTGGAGAAGAAACTGCTATCCCAGTGGCCAGCCACAGGGGAAACACTGAGAAATCACAGCTTCTAGCAATGCTCAGGGACTTCACAGCAGGAGGCACAGAACTCCGCCCTTTCAAAGTGTTCTCAGCAAAGGCAAAGACACACCTTCGAATGGGGGTGGGGTGCATCTTAGACAGCAATACATGTACTTTCCAAAGAATCCCTGTAGAAACCCAGGATCACACCAGGAAAAAGGCTCCATTATCTGCAGCCTCCCTGCCCCTTCCAACAGAGCCAAGCTGAGGCTCAGGCCAGGACATGACCCTCTAGAAGGTCCCTGCTCCAATCTGGACACTGTTCTACTCTCACTGGCCTGGGTGAGGGTGCCCTGGATCCCCCCAGAATGGGTCCTACAGCACTCTGCTAGTGAGGCTCCCCCTGGGGCAGAAGGTGTCACTCAGAATCTGCAAAGCACAGTGAAAAGCTGAGGCTCAGGAGCAGATCCTCCCACACCACAGACGAGCGAGGGACTGTCCAGAGCCGTTGCCAGAGGGGTGCTCACTCTGCCTGAGTGGCACTCACATTCTCAGAACCATCCCTGAAGGGGAGGAAGTGCCTCCCTGATAAGAGGACAGGCCTTCCACACAAGGAACGGGAAAGGGGTGAAAGGGAGTGTCCCTCCACCCTCAGAAATGGCCCAGCACAAGGACCCTTGTCACTGGAAACCCACTGTCTATCTGAGGAGTGACAGATGAGCTAGCTAGAGAACTAACCTGATGCTTCTGAGACCCAGGCACAGAGTCAGCAGGACAGCAGTGGCAGGAAGGGCCTACTGCAGGGCAGAAATGCCTACAGGAACCTCACATCCTCATCCAAGTGCCAAAGGCCCCACGGAATCCCAAAGCTCCCGGTCCAAACACTGGGATCAGTCTCTTGACAAATTGTGGAGATAAGAACATAGGTGATGCCCCTGCTCCAGGGACCTGTTTTCCTGGACTCCCAGGGGTGCAGGAGCCATTCCTGGTCTCCCCCCTGCCCAGGCTCTCCTGCTCAGCAAATGCCCACCAAGCTTCAACCTCGCACCTCTTGAATTTACCCCATAGGGGACCTTATGGCCAGGCTGGCCCAGGCTCTGACATGACCAGCTCCGCTCAGCATGAGGAAGAACATGTGAAGGACAGAGGCGACCGACAGGGTCACACAGGAGCTCCTGCAGCACTCTGCTAGGGCTGTGGGGGCAGGGGTGTGGGTGAGGCCATAGACGCACTGCTGGTCCGCCCTCACTGTCCCCACAGCAGGAGCTTGGCAGCCTTACCAGGCTCCTGCTCCCACTTGGAGCACTAGGCCTGCTGGTTGCCAGCCCCCCACCCCAACACAGAACACTAGCTAGCAGTAGCAGTTGAGAGCAGAGGTGAGACATGAGACACTTCCCGGGTGTCCAGGAGTGCAGTGCTCACAGATCTGAGGGAAAGGCCAAGGTCAACCTCAGACTGCCTGAGAAGCACCCATGGCCACCTGCCATCCACATGTCCCTGGGCACATCACTCAGCCTCTCAGGGTTGCCATCTGTAAGTTGCAGGAGATGATGGGGCCTGGCTCCTCGGTTCAGGGCAGGGCCTGGCCCACAGCCAGGCCCACCCACGATGCTTGCTGATCCGTGCCCATGAAGACCTCGCTTGCTCTGCACAGTGAAGCCCACATCACACCAGATGGAGTTCCCAGCTACACAAGGCCCTCACATGAAAGGAAGACGGTCAGTTCTGACATGCAGCACCTCAGCTTGCCATTTCTACTAGAGGTACCAGGGCTCACACCACGCCCAGCAGCTGCCCAGGGTTCCAGATAGGACGCTGGCCAGTGAAGACTTCTCCAACCCTACATGACTGTTCCCAGAGGGCTATGCACAGCCAGAGCTGTACACATAAGAAACCAGCCACAAACCACAAGTGTCCAACCACGGCTCCTAATACTTCCTCCCAAGGAGCAATGGTTGGGTGCAAGCATGGCCAGAGGCAGATGCAGGCCATGAGGGCTCCCAGCAGAAAAGGCCTGCACACTAGCAGCCCCAGGTCCTCTGTGGTCCCTTCACAGTGGCCCGGAAGAGACTGCCTGGCTCCTGGGGGCCTCTGCACCCCCAAGGGCTTCCCCCTGGCCAAGGAGCAGCCGGCTGGCACTCCACGGGGCACTCCTCAACATGGTCTGCTTCCACCACCCTTCCCTGCTTCCAAGTTTTCATGTAGGAATTCATCAAATTCCTGACAGAGCGTCTTTCAAATGTCAACTCTTCTAAGAATAAAGGCATTTTCCTGAAAAGATAAATGACATCAAGCATTTAAAAAAAAAAAAAACTACACACCATGCTATGAGCTACGCTTGGATTCCATGCATAAATCAGAATAATGTTAGCTCTTGTCTAAATTAAGCCAAAGACTTACTAATATAGTCAGGAAATACCTTGAAAGGGAGTTGCCTTCATTTGATGGCAGCTTTTTTATTGACTGATTCTTTCTGCAAGTCCCTCCCCTGCGCTCCTGCAGACAAGGGAGTGGGACAGGAAGGAGGGCCCACTCCAGGTTGGCAGCAGGATGGACACAAGGCCACGGAGCGAAGAGCAGCGGCCACTCTGCATCTCTGAAGGAGAGCAATCGAGAGATCCAAGGTCAGGAGTCGGAACTTCTCAGGGTAAAGCACGACTGTAGAAGAGGAAGCTGAGTCAATGAGACACATGCTGAAGATAAAGATATTCATCACAAAGGAAGACAGACAGCTGTTCTGGGTTCTGGTTCATCGCAAAAAGGCTTTGGAATACTTCACTGGGCTTTGTGCTCAGAACCATCTGGGGACAGAAGCACCCTGGCTAAGAAGGACCCACAGACAGGCAGCAAGGGAGGGCCATCCTGGGCCATGGGGCTTCGGCCGGGAGGAAGACTCCCCAGGCAACTGCACACACCAACGTGTGAGAATCAAACTTTTAGCCTTTCCTTCAATCCTTAACCAAGGGCAGGTCAGTCAAAGTGGGGAAGACAAAGTTCCGGGGGGAAGCAAAGGGCCTGTGTGCAGAGAAGCCTGGGGCGCTTGGCCCAGGCTAGGGGGTGGCAAAGGCAAAGGAAAACCCAACAAGCCCCTGACTCAGAGACCTAGAGGAGCCCCAGCCTCTGGGCCCCAACCACAGAGAATGAAGGGCTGCAGGGCGGAACAGCAGTGGCCAGAAACAAAGGGCCAATTACTGGTGCAGCTGAGCTCAAAGCAACCTTGCTCCAGGCACCTGCTTGTGGGAAAGTGCAACTACAGAGTGCTCTCCAGTGCCCCAGAAGATGCACTATCTGGCACGTGTGTGACAGACAACACACCTGCCTGCAGGCCAATGACAGGCCAGGCCCCAGCTCCTGGCACTCAATAGGTGTCACTTCGACTCCTTCCCCGCAAACAGATTGCACTCCAGTTTCCAGGACGTCTCTGTGAACTCCAGACCTCCAGTCCCCATTCCCTGACCAGATGAGAAAGCAAGCCTTCTGCCTTCTCTCAACAGGCACCAGCAGACGGCTACCCCGGGCCCCTCAGGTCATGCCACGCACTACGAGGCTGAGCGTCCACATGGAAGCTGCATGGAAGATGACTCAGACACTCTAACTTGCACATGGCATGTCTTGCAAGGTGGCTGCTGAAGGGGAGCAACTCCACACAGCAGCAGAGTGACAAGGCCAGCATCGACCGGCTGGGCTCGGGAGGCATCATCTCGACTTCCTTAGCCACTCCCAGTCACGTGCCATGGCGTCACAGGTGTGGCAACAGACTGCACTGCTCCCCAAGGGATGCCCTACGTCAAACAGACAACAAGGGCAGGTTTCCTGGGACGGACCCGCGGGTTCTGACAGATGGCCTGGAGGAGAGGCTGGGTGTCCCGCCTTCCTGGAGCTCAGGCCATTTAGGGCAGCTGATGAGGACCCCAAGACCTGGAGGCGGCACCCTTGGCGTGTCACAGCATGTCACCTGAAGCAGCTCGGCCAACCCTTTGCTGCCTGTCTACCCTCAGGACCACAATGAAGCCATGATAAAAGCAGAAAAGACTGCAGCTGCGGGTCACAAGATGGGAAAGACTCCTACAAGCTGAAGGAACTGATCTGTCACTCCCATAGGACACCCAGGAGTCCCCACCCCCAGAGCTGCTGGCCTGGACAGAGGAGCAGAGCTGAAAAGAGCAGGACAGCAGGCAGCACCCTGGTGAGAGCAGAGGGGCCAGAAAAGGGCCTCTAGAAAGCACTGAGAGAGGTCAAGCCATCCGGGCCGACAGCCACTGTTCACACTCACATTTGGGATCTTACCATACTTGCAATTCTCCTGGGACTGGAACCTTCCCCTGTTCCAAGACGTTCTACTTTCATTCAACATTTTTGTAGCTTAGAATGTACGCAAACAGTGTCTGAACCACCTAGTTGCTGGAAGGAGGAGCCAGGTGCCTGCCAGAGATGCAGGCCCAAGCTGCAAGCAGGCCCTGCTCACTGGAGTGGCTCCAGTCCACACCAGTGTGCACGCAGGCCTTGCAAAATCAGTACAAGGTTGGCCATGTGCTGGCAGGCTAGCTCTAGGCCAGGAGAATGCAAAGCAACTTTTCCTTGTCCAGAGAGATGGTAAGACCTAGATTAATATTAAACACAGCCTGATTCGCTGCAGGCTCCCTAACATACTGACAACTCAAAGGCCGGCAGTAGTCTCATCAACCTGGAGCTAAAGCAAATGCAAGACTCAGAACTCAAAATTACTAAGAAGGACGGGGCTTAGTGTATTGTGTTGGACCAGTCAGAGACAGCAGAAGCCTAGACTTCACTCAGCTCTACAAGCCACATTCTACACTTCAAGCACTGCCAAGTTTGAACTGCCAGGAACGTGGACTGTGAATGAGCACAGGGCTCTGGAAACACCTCTGCGTGCTTGGCGACTGTCCACAGCGTCGGCAGGAGCCACGCTGCAGACTCCTTCCCAGAGGCCCCCTTCCTCCCATTTCCAGACACTGCTGTCAGGCCACTAAACAGGCGCAAGCCCTGGGGGGCCAAGTGTGGACCCTGACTCAGGCAGTCCTGCCCGTGACCCTGCTACGTCTGAGGGGTGCAAGTCTACCTGTGGAGTTCTGGTGGCTCTATATCTCATAATCGACCTATAACAGGGGAAACTTTCATGTCTACACCACAGAGCCATCAGAATGTTCTGGACCTTCTGTTTGGTATAGGGAGGAACTCTAATGCTGCAACACTCAGTACCAGGATACCAATCCCAGCGAACGTTCACAACATGACGCAGACTCCAACAAACTGCTCAATGATGGTGAAAAGCAGTTTATACAAAGAAACTCCATGCTGGAAGCCTTCAATTTATCTGGCCATTTTCCCATGGACTTTCAATTAAAAACAACTGTGGGAAAGTGAGTACAGCCGCGGGAAACGCAGGCACCAGGAAGGCCACAGAGCAGGCGCTTTCCTGACGCCAGAGGCTCGGCAGCACACACATCTGCCGCAGCCAGAGCCTGGACCCCAAGGGCCACGTCACTGTGCACACCTGAAACAGTTCAGGAGGCGTCCCTGATACTACACCAAAACACAAGAGAAAGGGTCAACTGGACATCATCAAAACTGAGCGCTTCTGCTTTCCCGAGGACACTGTCCAGAAAGTGAAAAGGAAGCCCACAGGATGGGTACTCAGAAGGCACCTGCCCAATGCAGGAGGAGCCCTGTCCAGAACGTGCGGAGGACACCATGGCTCAGTGACACAGGAGACACAGAAGCAGAGGCTCAGCGGCTGGGGCAGTGGCCACACCTGTGCTCCATGATGCGGGAGGCTGAGACGGAGGACCAGCATCAAGGCCAGACGGGCAAATGGGTGAGACATGCAGCCAGGCACAGTGGCGCACAGCTGTAATCTCAGCAGCTCAAGAGGCTGAGGCAGGAGGATCATGAGTTCAAAGCCAGCCTCGATAACTCAGCAAGACCCTGTCTCTAAATAAAACAACACAAAAAAAGGGGTGGGGATGTGGCTCAGTGGTTAAGTGCCCCTGGGTTCAATCCCCCCCCCCAAATAAATAAATAAATAAATAAATAGGGTGGGATGTGGTTCACTGGTAGAGTGCTTGCCTGTCATGTGGAAGCCCCAGGGTTCTATCCCTAGCATCACACACACACACACACACACACACACACACACACACACACACAGAGAAACAGGCAAATGATTTAAACATTTTCCAAAGACATATCAATGGTCAATATGCCCATGAAAAGATGCTTAGTGTTGGGTTTGGTGGCACACACCTGTAATCCTAGCAGCTCGGGAGGCTGAAGCAGGAGGATCGGGTGTTCAAAGCCAGCCTCAGCAACTCAGAAAGGCCCTAAGCAATTCAACAAGACCCTGTCTCAAAATAAAAAATAAAAAGGGCTACTAGGGATATGGCTCAGTGGTTAAATGTCCCTGGGTTTAAACCCTGGTACCAAAAAAAAAAAAAAAAAGATGCTCAGTGTCCGTAGTAGTCAGAGAATGCAAATGCAAAGCAAAATCACAATGAGGTCCTTTCTTTCCCACTGGGATGTCTGAGACTGCCATCAGCGCCAGAACCCCTCTCAGCTGCCCACACTCACCCCATGAGGCTCACCTCTCCGGTTGCTGGGAACGCCACAGCCAGGCGCCGTCTGGCCTTGGCAGAACAGCAGCTCACCTGTGTCTACAGGACTCTCAGATGCCCACCCACGTGGCTCTTGCTATGCCACCTTCTTGCCCAGAGCTGCCTGTACTCCTGCAATGGCTCCTTCCCTCCTCAGTGACCTGGCCACCTTCAATGTTGTCACAGGTCGAGGTCAGGACTGCATGCCGGAGGTGGGGCATGGAAAGGCTGAACAGTAGTACCCAAAGACGTCCACAATCTGTCAACAGTGAGGGGACGTGGGGGGACCTTGAGGAGAGAGAGATGGCTGGCTCCATTTGGGAACAGGAACTATACAAGGTGACCAGGTATCCTGTCCTAACCAAGCAAGGAATTTTCCAAATACTACATATTCACATCAAAAGGACCTCAGGGCTAACTTTACAGGGCACCCACAGGCCAAGGACGGAGCACTTTGAACAACAATGTACAACAACCAGTGACACTGCGCCAGCCTGCCAGATGACCCTGGTGGCCAGCTCGCACAGATATCCCCTCCTCAAACCAAAAAGGGGACGAAGGCCTCAGAATGTCCACCTATAGCCCCCAAGGAGGCCAGCCAACATCCCTGGGAACCACTAACCACCCAGCAGGAAGTGGCACACCAGTCTTGCCAACCAACCCAGCCTGTGTCGGACATGGCATCCAGTGTGGACCACAAGGTCACAGGAAGCAGTCAGAGATCAACGGGGCCATGGAGCACATGCAGGCCAGGCCCAGCCTGGGAAATCCAAGAAACATGGGGGCAGCGAGTGCACGTGGGCCAGCGGGAAACTAGCATGAACAAGTCACAGGTGACACAGGGGCCCCGCACAGCCCAGGAGCCTTTATTTAACACTTACTTAAACAACTACACATACCAAAAAATACTAAAAAACTTCGAGACAATCAGGGATTTTAAATGATGACTATTTGATGGTATTAACAAATCAGCTAGTTGTGGCAATGGTGTTACAGTCAATGTCACGAAGCAGCCTCGTCTCCTAGACACAGGTGTGACAGCCAAGCAGGGCAGTAAGGGGGGCTATGCAGACGTGCTTGCTGGACAGGGGCAACGGCCAGCCTTGCTCCGCGGTCTCTCACTTGTGTGAAGTGCTCTGGGTTCCCAGGACGGCGGCTGAGGGAGGTGGCCTGGGGCAGGACGCAGGTGTGCTTCCGGCTGGCCTAGCTGGTCAGGTGCCGGCTACAAGCAGCCCTGGGCTCACAGGGGTGGAGGTGATGCCTGCGCCCCCAGCTGTTTGGAGAGCGATCCCAGAAGACGGAACGGCCTGCGGTCACCTCAGCCTCTGCAGTCCCAGCAGCAGTCACACCTAGACACATTTCCGATCGTCACCTAATGGGGGGGTGTAAAAAATGGGAACAAACTCACTGTGGCCTGAGTTCCCAGCTCTTGTAAAGGGCTAATGCTTGGGGCTCACAGAGAGACACCAGACATGTTGCTTGGGAGGCTGGGCAGGCGCTTGCTGGCCTTCTAAGATGCCAGCCCCAGCTGTGACTGACCAGGTGGCCAGAACGTCAGCTCCTCTTTTAACAGCTGACTTGACAATAAGGAAAGTAACCTTTACAGTCAGAATGAGAACATAATCTGCCTACTTCAAACAAAACAAAGCAAGCCAACCACTGAGGTCCCCCAGGAGCCCTGCTCCCAGCTGGTTCTCCAAGGGGGGCTCTCCCAGCCAGGCACAGAGCAGAGCTATCACTGTGACCTGGAACAAGCTTTGTCCCAAAAGCTGCTCCAAAAGGAAGAGGCTCGGAAGCTCCTGCTGGAAGTCCTGTCCCTTAGACTGGGTTAGAAAAGACCTCCAGGGCCCTCCCCTGCTGCTCCAGGCTCGGGGAAGGGCAGTGACAGCCCTTTTTAATTAAGTCTTTCTTACAAGGAATATTTTCCAAAAGCCAAGTCCTAAAATTATTTTGTGTGACAGGGAAGGAAAGATCAGTGGATTTGCTTTAAGTTGTAAACATTCCCAGAGCTGCAAATACATCCCGCTGGCCGCAAGACTGTGCAGGAAACCAGTGAACAGCAGAGCAGGCTATAATCACCATCTCGCCCATCTCCTGCGACGCCGCGGTGGTTTCAGGAGGGGAAGAGAGGCGGAGGGGCTGGCCGGAAGCCTCCTGAGCCCACGGCTGCCTAGGCCCGAGGCCCAGACCACCAGGATGCGCACACAGGCCAGCCTTCTGAGGCTGTCCCTGGCAAATGTCCCCCGCTGGACGCCAAGTTGCCGGCAAAGCCTTGCTCATGGCTGCTTTCTTCACATGTGGTTTGATTGACGCAAATCAAGAGGCAAGCAGATGATTCATAACTGTCTAAGCACAGGGCTCACACAGAAATGGCACCAGCCCAAACTTGCTGATTCACCAAGAAACTACCATGTCCCGGGAGGCACTGCCGACTTGAACCTCCACATAAAGCATGCAGACGACCCCAGGGTGGCCCAGAATCTGACCCTGCTGCGGGCACAGACAGAAGGAGACGCGTGCAGAGGCGGTGGTGACCACCAGCCCTGCACCCCGTGCACGTGTGCGCAGGTGCACGTGTGGATGCTAACGCTGTGCCAACCTCAGCCCCGGGCGCCCGGGTCCCTTCCTGGCTCCATAGCCAGCCCTTGGCCCTCCAAGTGCCAAGCGCACCTAAGTGGAGAGGCACTGAGATGGAAAGCAATACCCCTGCCCTCCAGGAGCTCACAGGGAAGTGGAGGCCCCAAGGGAGGCCCCCATGGTGCCATGGGCCCACACACAGACATAAGGAGGCCACCAGCCCCCATGATGGGCAGGTCACCCTGGGGGCCTCAGCGAAGCTGGCAGAGCCAGACCAGTTAGGGCTGCTGTGTGACTGAAGACGACAGGTGAGTGCCACCACTGAGGACCTGGAGGGGCCTTCAAGAACCGACTGAGAAGTCCTCAGCTGTCCCAGCAACAGAGGGCTGTCTCTCTGCTTCTCTAGCACCCTGCTGCCCTCCCTCCTGCAACCAAACCCTAGGTGGACGAGCTGCTGGGGCGGGGAGAGACACCAGATTCTGTACATGGAGTCTACAGGCCTCAGAGCCCTAACTGGACGTCCCTAAGTAGGAGAAGGATCCCCACAGGACCCTCAGCCCCACCCCTAACACAGATCCACCAGTGATGGGGACCCCGAGGCAGGCAGCCTCAGGGTGCCGCCCACTCCTCAGTACAGGCCAGCAGCAGCAGGGAGCAAAGCACGGGAGCCAGAGGAAGAGGGTGAAAGGGAGCCGCACACAGGCCTGCAGCTGCCACTCCTCAGCCACTTGGTTCACTGGCCCACACAACTCCAGCCCTGACCCTGAGGCACAATCCAAACCAGCAGTGCAGGCCCTTGCTGGGGGTGGCCATGCCTTCCTGGGCCTCCTGTCTCTGTGATGACACCTGGGACTCTTTCCAAACTTTCTAGACTACCTGTGAAAGCTCACCTTGGTGTCCTGGTGCTGCCCGCTCCTGCCTATCAGCAGGGGTTCAGTGGTTATTGAAGTAGTAGTAAAAGGTGAAATTCCTTGCGCGTGTTAGAGAACATACTAGCTCTAAGCAGCAGAGGCCCAGATCCAGCATCCTAGCTCGTGAGCTTCCATAAGGAACAGCAACCTCAAGCCACACACAGTGGAGGTCACCTGTTCTCCAGCCACTTGGGAGATGGAAGCAGGAAGATCGCAAGTTTGAGGCTGGCCTGGCAATGTTAATGAGACACTGTCTCAAAATAAAATATAAAAAAAGGGCTGGGGATATAGCTCAGTGGCTGAGCACCCCTGGGTTCAATCCCCAGTACTGGGAAAAGTAAAAGAAAAAAAAGAAAGAAGAAAAAAAGAGGAGCAACAATCTCTGCTCTCCTGTCCAGCTGGGCCTTTCCAAAAGTGCAGAGAAGAGAGGAGCACCAAGGCACAGGCACGTGAGGGAGCACTGGGTGCAGCACCCTGGCCCCCTCGCTGCACGGGCCCCCCGCACCACAGCCAGGCTAAAGCACCACTGCCCAGCATTTGCAGGACCCGGCGCCACAAGACCTGCCTGCAGAGGGCATTTCCACGGTGCCCCCCAGACTCAGCAACACACAACAGGACCACTTCCCACAGCGGTGCGGCACCTCCCGGCACAGCAGCCCTGGGATCTGCAGGGAATGAGGCCTGTCTTCTCTGCCTCCTTCCTGGGGGCCCCTCCTCCACGTGGAGCCACCTCCAGGGCTCTGAGAAACAAACAGCCCTCACCCACTGCCTTGAGACTGGCACAAAGGGGTCTTCAAATCCCTCCACAGCAGACCAAGCCACGGGTGATGAGAGACTGGAAGTGTCTGGGGCATGGGGGACCCCTGCCACTGGTCTCAAAGAGAAATGCCTTCAACAAATGGCACTGTCTGCTGGTTAAACAAAAAGGAAAGAAAACTTGACAATGTAGTTAGTAAGGAGAAAGACAGACTTTAAAGAAAGACTTTAAAGTTTATTTATCAGTCAAAATAACCTGCAGAAGTTTTGGTTTGTTTTAAGTCACCTTCTGTGCCTCCAGGTGGTCGAGGAGGCTGGGAACCAGCACAGAGAAGCAGAGTGGGCACAGCCACCCAGGAGAGAAAGGGCCCGGGCAACCCCCAGCTGCAGCAGCCACCCCGGGCTGCAAGCCTCCAAACCCCAGAACATTCAATTCAAACTGAACAATGCCCTGTGCTTCCAAAGCCCAGACTGGGCTCCTGGTCAGTCTGGGCTTTGGAGGTCTGACCTCCAAAGGGCCCTGGGAGGTCTCCCCAAGCAGCCAAGCTGACATGTGTGACTGAACAGACTCGAGGCACAAAGCATGCACCTGAGTCAGGGAACATGACTCTGCACCCTAAGCCTTGCAGGAAGCACAGGGGGCCCCTCTCTTGGTACTCCCACTTCACAGAGGAGAACAATGAGGCTCAAAGAAACTAAGTAATGCATACCACATCTAAGAGAAAAGGCTGGGTACAGACCAGTGGCCCAGACTCTGGAATTTGTCTTCCTCACTGTCCAACAGAAAACCACAGTCCTCTGTCCTCAAACAAGCACTGAGGGAGCTGAGCAAGCAGAAGGGTGGCAGCCCCGGGAGGTCAGCCTGAAACAGGCGAAATCAGCAGCAGCAGGGGCCAGAGCCCCCACGCTGCCATATGCTGCTGCAAGCAGAGACGTCAGGAGCACGCGCCTCCCGCACTTGCTGGATCTGCACGGTGGACCCTGGAACGGGTGCTGAGAGAACAGGAGTGTGGGTGGAGGAAGCAGAGTCTCCGCGTCGCCTGAGGTGTCCACCCTGGGAAAGCGTGAGTGCCAAGCCTTCCCACCTCCCGTGCCTTCTGGAGGACGATCAGGAATGCTTCAAGTAAGGGCTAGAACTGAGTGCAGCTCTTCTGAGGCTCACAGGAGGGTGCCCCTTGCTGCACAGGCCCAGTTCTACAGTGAGTGACGGTGGTCCGTGGAAAATGCACATCCCACCCTCAGGAGTCCTCCGCCCCATCAGCTTACGTAGAGGCAGCCCCTGCCAGTGCTCTGAGGTGCACTGTTTCTAGAACTCCTGGAGCTGGGCAGGTCAGCCAAGAAGCAGATCATGCGCTGATGGAACTCCCTACATCCCCCGAGACGCACACTGGCTCGTGTCAACTCTGGAAGACGAGCTGGCCAAAGAAAAACAGCAACTAGAAACTTCTGTTTTATATTCTCTCATTTGTAACTATGCCAACGACCCAAGAGACAGGGACCACGTCAGTGCGGGTGTGCCGGTACTCTGCAAGGATGGGTTCAAGACAGCAGGCCACAGCCCTTAGAGCGCTTTTTGTCCCCAAACTTCCTGCATGTTAAAATTCCCCAAGAACGTAGACGAATACCAGGCAGCCCTGGGAAGGTGCACACTGCGAGGACTCTTGGTAAACATGACTCGTCTGTGCCCACAGGTCCCTCCAGTGGGCAAGGCAGGGGCACAGAGGGCTGCTGCTCGCCCTCCACCTGCCCCAAACACTGAAACCTCAGGGTGGAGGACACTGGATCCTCCTGCAAGAGCACAGGGTGCAATTCTGTCTCGTGTGAGGAAGACGTTAGATTTCGTTTGAAACCACGTAATACTGAATATCAACATCCCAGAACTGTCCACAGTGAACAGGCAACTCCAAGACACATCCGGTGCCCGTCACTATGCATAAGCATAAACGTTTTAAAACATACACATAATCTGTGGAGGGTCTGACATATAGTGTGTCTGTCTCTTTACATACACACACATACCACACTCCACACTAGCAGCTGGAGGTCTAGATTAAGTCTTGTTCCTCCTGGGGATGTTTAACCCTGGACTTTCCTCCTGAGTGGTCTCCAGGAGGAAAGTAGCAGGAGGGGCCATGGAGGATTCTGTAAGGATGGGCTGCCTGGTTACTCTGGTTGGAGCTGGGAAGGTGGGTCCCTAGAACCAGGAGGAAGGGTTTCTAGGAAGAGCGGGCAGCCAGGACCAAGGTCCTGCAGCACAAGCTGTGGGGTTCCAAAAGAGCAGGCAGCTGGATGTAGCCGGAGCCCGAGAGAGGACACAGGGCACAGCCAGGCTAATGCAAGCACCGTTGCCACACGAGGGGCCTGGACTGCCCTGGCTGAGTTCAAAAGGGCCTGACCACCGTGGATGCTTGAGGACAGACAGGAGAGCTGAGGGTGAAGCAATCTAACATGGGAGTTTTAGGTACTGATCTTCGTTTTTAACGTGATTTGTTTAGTTGCAAGTTTACTTCATGATGGCTTATATGTCAACCAGTGCCCCCAAGCCAGCTGCAGCAGCAGCAGCCACCAAGGAATGCAGTGGAGTAGAGCAGAAGCCAAGCCAGTGCCTCTGTGCAGAACGGGCTCCTGAGAGTAACCTGGGCGGAACAGAGGTGTCGGGCAGCGGGCAAGCACTGCCCCGAGAGCACCAGAGCCCCTCCAGCTCCTGACAGCTGGGTAAGCGAGGCCACGCTGGACAGAAAGGGCCCCACTGGGAAGGGCCAGCCCACGTGACACTGGAAGTGAGGGATGCCCAGCTGGGATCTGGCTTCCCAGTCCCAGTGTGGCTGGAAGCAGAGCTGGAGGTATCTCTCAGGACCATCGGCTCCTGGGGAAAGAGTGCAGTCTGACTGAGGTCAGGCTGGAGCTCTGTCACAGATGTGTGAGGTGGTGGTGCAGCAGCCTTGCCTGGAAGCACTGATACTGCTAAACCAGGTCCCGATGAAGCACGCAGAGTGCTGCAGATGAGCGAAGGGCCTCAAAGCTGGCCACCCACCAGCTGGGTCAGTGTGACCCTGCAGCCTCCTCTTCCAGGAATGTGGGAAAAAAGTCTCTCGTACAGGCACTTACACTGTGCAAACCTAGATTCTGAATTAAGTGCAGTTTCTGTCACACTGCTAGACTTACCACCAGTACAGGAGCCCTCCAAGGAGCCAGAGGTAAATAAATAAAAGAAAAATGAAGCCAGGCGCAGTGGCTCAAGCCTGTAATCCCAGCACATTGGGAGGCTGAAACAGGAGGATCGTGAGTTCAAAGCCAGCCTCGGCAACAGCGAGGCGCTAAGCAACTCAGTGAGACCCTGTCTCTACATAAAACACAAAATAGGGCTGGGGATATGGCTCAGTGGTCGAGTGCCCCTGAGTTCAATCCCCGGT
>PVHX01007863.1:0-87724 GCA_004024805.1 Geosciurus inauris | reverse complement strand
CACCACCACCCCACCAAAAAAAAAATAGAGGCAGAATTATTTTAGGCTGTCATAGTCCGTTTAGGAAAATAGCCATTTGCTTTTAACCTGCGTGTCTGGCTTTTATGACTGACAGGTAAATATCTCCAAAAGTATTATTAAGCTTAGTTAATGTTTGCTGTTTGGTCCCATGAAAAGGAGACCACAAGCCTCCACCAAACCCAAAAGCTAACAGTGCTGTAAGGTAACATCTGAAACCTATAGAAAAGATTTCCCGGGCTTGCCATAACTGCCTACCTAACACAGCCAACAATGAATTTGTTGGATGTTGATGACTTTTTTGTTCTTTGGCCATAAAAGTTGTTTTAACCTCTTCCACTTCAGCACCCATCATTCAGGGTAACTTGAATCTGTTCCTGGGTTTTAGGCACTCACATTTGGCTCATAATAAACTATTTATTTTTTCCTTGAAAGCAGAATTTATATTTTGCATTAACATTTTGAAAGACACAAAAGCATCCAATCAAGACCCAAGACATCAATCAGACCCTTCAACTCCAAAAAGTCCTCAAAACCCCTTTTCATTGGCTGATAGGAGATGGACTTGAGCATGCCTCCTATCTCCTTATCAGTGAACCACCAATAAAATGTTTTCTTTTTGCTAAAACCAGTGTGCCATAGTATTGGCTTCTATGCCCATCAAGCAGCAAGCCCTTGCTCGGTACCAGCTGGCCCCAGATGGATAATCCTGACTTAGCAGAGCTCCCATTCATGTGGCTTGGCTCCTTCCTGGGTGCTCCCCATTTGTAGACCTGTGCTGCTAGCCTCCTGAGTCTAGCTAGCATGTTACTCATTTATCAAAAACAAAACAAATCTTACTGAATATCTACATCCTTGGCACTGAAATATGGCAGCCTTGCTCCTGAGGACCTGATCTTAGCAGCCCAACTCTCCCTCAGAGCAAGGTATGTGGGCTTTGTGATTGACTTTTCTCCACCCAGGGTAGCCCGGATGTGTTCTGGAGGGAAGAGCTGCTGCGTTACTGTGGTCTAGTGGACGGACCTAAGGATGAGTGGGCACAGAGGTATGTTTAAGGTCCCAGAAAAGTACATAAAGAGGGGGCATCCCTGGTGTGCAGGTGAGGAGGCATCGAGCTCGTGGGCTTATAGGAACCAGGCTCTGCACATGCACTACAGTGGCCCACTGTCCCTGGAGTGGCCTGTTCTGGTTGTGTGTCCCAGTCAGTGCACAGTCCTCCTCTCAGCCCAGGTGCAGCCTATTTGGCCAGACCCCTAAACCCTGCCACATGGAACCTCAGGGGAAAGTCCATATCCTCTGCAGAGGCTGTGTCTTACTAGGTCCCTCATCTCTACCCAGCCAAAATCCAAGGTGAGTGCAGGAAGAAATATATCCTGGCCCCTCCTCCTTTGTGGGCCTGTAGCAAGAGATAGCACAGACTGGGGCCCAGGGAGGAACTGTCCCCATCCAGTAGTCTTTTGGGGTCTGAGGTGGCACACAGGCTGGGAGCCCCCATCTATGAGGGTCCGGACAGGAACCACACCCTCCACCCAAATGGCTCTTGGCCAGAGGAACAGGCAGGGGAATTTGAGGGCCAGGCTCAAGGTGCCTCCAGGAAGCATCTTGCCTGTCCCCACGCTGAGCCTGTGAGTCTCTCAGCAGCTGAACTAGCAGGGAATGGCAGGCCCTTTTGGACAGGTGTCACAGCACAGGAGGACTGTGTGGAACAAGCCCCCAGCCCTCAGAATCTACCTCCCTCCTCAGCCAAGGCTGGGCTTCCCTTATGTACATCACACCCCAGAGAGTGTTTGCTGCAGCCTCCCAGTGGCACTGAGCAGGAACCCCTTCTCACCCCCATCTTTAGATGCTGCTTAGCTTGCTAGGAATGAAGGAGCTGGACTTCAAACCCCGACCCCAAGGCCCCAGAACTCTATTCACTAATGCTCTGCTCACTATGGCTGGGTATAACCCACCATAGCCCTCAGCAGAAAGGTCACACTTGTCACCACAGGATAGAGGTAAAGCTGGTTCAGGAACATCTGGGGCCACATGTTCACAGACATCATGCAGAGAAACCCATGTACCAGACCAGCAAATGGACATCACAAGTACCATGGTCACTGGGCCAAGTCAGGGTTATGAATGAACTGGGCCAGGGGCTCAGCGTACCCAGGAGCCAGCCTAGGTCCCTCCCCACTGACTCCATCTGCAAGGGCAGCCATCCAGGTCTGGAGCTCACTGGAACCCCCTGTTCTGGGTCATCACCCTCTACTAGAACCCTCTGTTCTGACCAAAAATACTTCCTCAGATGAGGTGGGGTGAGCTCTGCATGGGTGCAGCAGAGTATGTGAACATCCATGGGACCATTTCCCCCCTAATAGCCTGAGGTTACCATGTTCTTTGTCCTGGAGGATTAACCAGTTAGCCATCCTGAGATTGGCATTAAGTCAGAGCAGGGGAGGCAGTGGTGAGACAGAAGGAAGAATTTTCTAGCCATCAGAGGCCTCGCCAGTGTCAGGATATGCTAAGTCCATCACTGGGAAGCAAATAGGCTATTATAGAGTCCCTCAAGACCTCCACGTCCATCCAGGTGAGGGCACAAGGATGTCCCTGACCTTATGTTTCCTACACATTAACAGTCATTCAATAAACACACAGACTCAGTGCGTCTAAGGGAATGTGGCCGGCTCCTGAGGCCTACTTGCCCACATCCACAAAACCAGTATCCAAAAAACCAGGTTCGAAGTTTCCCTTCCTCTGACCCTAGAATCTCTATTCATGCAGGTCACCCTCAGGGATGCACAGGCCCAAGGAACACATGGCAGTCTCCAGCCCTGGTATAGGCAGGAATAGGGGACAGGTGCACACCTTCCTGGGACAGTCATGCACTCAGGACTTGAAATTCTGAGGGTTGAAAACTGAGGGTTTTCCAGTGCTTCCTCTGGGCCAGGTGTGGGACTCGGACCAACAGACATTGGAAGCTGCACTGGTGAAGGATCATGGGGATGGTCCTGTGTAGCCAGGATCCCCACCATGAAGAGTGGTGCATAAGGGATATGATATTTCCTGCCCCACCAAGTTTATTCCCTGGAGAAAAAGATGCAGTTCCAAGCTGAGGGTGCATCTGCAGTCCTTAGTGGTTCCTGGTCCACAGGCCTCATCCCCCTCCATAGCCACCTTCTGTTTCCATCCCTGGCCCCACCAGAGCCAGAGCACCCATCTGCCTGCCCTTCACTCCCTACTCCAGGACCCTCCGTGGCTCCTCAGATTAAAGGAGCTACTGCAGCTCCCCACTGGTTCTCTCGAAGTCCTCTCACCCACAGCTTCACCTCCTCCCCAGCTGGCGCCCCAACCTGCTCCAGGACCCATTTCACCTTCCCACCTCCACAATTTTGCTCAGGCTGTTCCTGTGCACCAGGATGCCTTTCTCTCATGTGGAGGACCCATGTGGCAGACCCATGAGGCTTGCTTATGCCCCACCTGTACCCTCACCCAGTCCGTCCACATGAACTCTGGCACCATTTTGCATGGAATTCTGACCTGGAGACTTGTCCTAGGCTCTGAGCTTGGAGAGCAGAGCAGGAAGGAGAATTTCCCATGAACAGAGGAATGGAGCTGAGAAGAAGCTGACCTGGGAGCAACAGGGCTCTAGCCCCCTTCTGTCTTGCCCAGAGTGCTGCCTGCAAAAGGCAGAGCGGCCCAGGCCATGCCCCAGGGACACTAGGCCTGTGCGTCCCACTTATCCAGACCTGTTCTCATCCTCATCAACGGGGTCTCCTTGTGAGGAAGGGAAACTTAACACATTGCTTTTGACTCCAACATGATTACTGAGCCACAGAGTCAAGAGTAAAATACTGCTGGGGGTGGTGGTGCTTGCCTATAATCCCAGCGGCTCAGGAAGCTGAGGCAGGAGGATTGCGAGTTCAAAGCCAGCCTCAGCAATGGTGAGGTGCTGAGCAACTCAGTGAGACCCTGTCTCTACATAAAACACAAAAATAGGGCTGGGGATGTGGCTCAGTGGTTGAGTGCCCAAGTTCAATCCCTGGTACAAAAAAAAAAAAAAAAAAAGTAAAATACCAAGACAGCTCAGGAAGTAAAGAAAGTTCTAGAAGACATTGTGTCAAAATCTAAGTCAAATTTATATTCGGTTGAAAGCATGTAGCAGATTCCTCAGAACCCTGGGAGATTCCTGTACTTCCGGGGCAGGCGGCAGATGGGGCCCTCACAGAGGTACAGGTACAGGCAGGTGGTTGCTCTATGATGCTCAGAAAGGTGCTTAAAGGGTGTGGCCAGACAAATGTTCCCAAGGTGCAAAAGGTAAATCAGTTATTCCCAGTAAGGACATTTTTCAGCTTGCGGGTGAAGGCCAAGATGGGAGAAGGGCTGGGAGAAAACGTGGCCTGTAGGGGCCGAGGCGCTGGTCCAAGGGAGCCTGGGACTGGCAGAGCCCCCCCTGGGGGTGAGATGGTGGCAGGGATTGCACGTGGCAGGTAGGGGCGGAGGGGCTGGTCCAAGGAGATTGCGCATGGGCAGAGCCCCTCCTGGGGGTGAGATGGTGACAGGGATTGCTGCGAATGGCGGGGGGCTCCTTGCTCCAGCTTTAGTCTGGCTGAGGGCTGGTGCAGATGGGAGGAATTTTCTAGAGTCCAGATCTTTCAGCGACGCCTCAAAAGGGGGTGGAGGGGCAGGCCTTTGCACTGTGGTGGTGGCGGGTCCCTGGGGCCTGGAAGGGGCCGCCTGTGCACCCCCGCGCTGGGCTGCGGTCCTCTCCCCTTTCTCAGCAGCTGCAGGTGTGTTGGACTTCGCTGGGGGGTAGGTGATTTCTCCGGTTACCTCATTTAACCAGAAAAATGTATCTAGAGGTTTCTTCCCCTGACTCCTAGACATATCTAAAAGGAAGAAAAAAGAGGCAACACAGGTTCACCTTCTAAGCTGCCACCGTTGGAGTGGCAGGTCAGAGGCAGCGGGAGGCACCTGCACTAAGGCCTACCTGTCCCGCGGCGCGCTTTTCACTGTGCTCCAGAAATCTTCCCAGGACCAGGAACAGGCCCAGCTGGAGGCTCCAGAGTTTTTTAAATTGTCTCTTTGAAATTTAAAAAGTTAATTTTAAAATTAAAATTTTAAAGTTAAATTTTAAAAATTTAAAAGTACAGTTAGCTCTCCAAATCGTTGGGTTCTGCATCCATGGATTCAATCAACTACAGATCAAAAATATTCAAAGGAAAAAAGTTGGATCTGTATGAACCCGCACAGATTTTTTTTCTTGTCATTATTCCCTAAATAATAGAATGCCTAGTTATCTACCATTTACTTTGTGTTAGTAATTTAGAGATGATTTAAAGTATATAGGAAGATGTGTGTAGGCTATATGCAGATACTACATATGCCATTTTATATAAGGAACTTGAGCATCCTCAAATTGTGTATCTACTGTGGGTCCTGGTTCCAATCCCGTGAAGATACTTAAGGATGAGTACATACCAGCTGTACTTTGCATTCTGACCTAGTTCAGATATATGTGAGTGTGTACACTTAACAATTTTATGGGAAATCAAATGGTTAATGCAGTGGTCTCTGATATTTTTTACTCTAGGAGGTGGGGTCTAGTCTAAGGAAGTAGGTCACTGGAGGTGTGTCCTTGAAGGGTATACTTTGTCCCAACCCTTCTCTTTTGCTTCCTGGCTGTGAGAGCACCTTTGCTCTGACACCACCTACTGTGGCTAACTTTACCAAGGTTGAGGCTAAGTAGGAACCAGGAGAAGAAAATCATCAACAAAATGAATGAATCTGGAAGTGGATTTTCCCCAGAGCCTCTGATTAAAAATCCCAGACAGCCAGGCGAGGTGGCACTTGCCTGTAATCCCAGCAACTCAGGATGCTGAGGCAGGAGGATCAGGACATCCAGGCCAGCCTGGGCAACTTAGTGAGACTGTCTCAAAGTAAAATGGAAAGAGCTGGTGAGGGTTGGGGATGTAGTGCAGTGGTAGCTTGCCCAGCATATGTGAGGCCCTGGGTTCAATCCACAGTATACTTCCCCGCTTCACCACCACCCTTCTCCCTTACCTCCCCCACCAAAAAGGGGGTGCTGATGGTATAGCTCAGTGGTAGAGCACTTGCCTACCAATTCTGAGGCCCTAGGTTTAATCATGAGGGAAAGGAAAAAGAAAGAAAGAAAGAAAAAAAAAAGCCAAAATCTTGTTGGTTCTGCAAAGCCCTAGGCAGTGTACCAAGCCAGCTTTCTAGACTCAGGATCAGCAGCACTTTGAGAAAATAAATGCAGCTGCATCCCAAGCAGCTGCATCTGTGATCATTTGTTACAGCAGCAATAGGAAATTCAGGCATTGTGTGAATGCTGTCCCGGGAAAAGAGTGTTTACCCATCATCCCCTGGCGGTCCACCAGATCATGGGAATGTCAGCACTTTCTGCAGGTATACCCAGAATCAGAATGGCTGGAGCAGGAGCATGAATTGAACAGGTAAAAAGGGTTTAAGTCTCACCTGTCAGAAGATTCTGGGGTGGAGGAGTCTGTGGAGGGAGCTTCAGAAGAGTAGGAGGGCACTAGAAGGTTGGGGGCTCCTAGCAACCTGACCTTTGTTATGTAAAGCATCCCACCCTACCCCAGCCTGGATTCCACCGGAGGATCTCAGCCCACTCCAGGATGGACATACACACACACACCTCACCCCTGTTCCAGTCCTGTCTGTCACGGTGCCTGATGATCCCAGCCTGGGGGCATCCCCAATATTGTCCTTCCCTTCCTGAAGTTCTTGCCCTTCTTTTCCCCTAGCTCTCTGACAGTTCCATCACATGGCCCCACAAACATCAGGTTTTTTTCCCCTAGGACATTAATTTATAGAAAAGTGGGGATGTGCTCTTCTGCAGGTTTATGTTCAATATAGAGGTTTGCCTGGAATTTAAGACCAGTTCCCTACTCACCTAGATTTGACTCACCCAAGACCTCACACCCTCTTTATGCCCTTGTCTCCCTAAGAATTAGATCTTGTCCCCACGTTGCCAGTAGCTGAGACTCTGCCCCAGCTCAGGCCCAGCTCAAATCCTTAGCAAGCTGTCTCTGCAGGAGCATCTCACTCTGCAGACCCAATAGCTGTCGTGGAACCTGGGTGATGGCTGTGCACAGGTGGTGAGAAGAATTCGCTAAGACAAAGAGAAGCAGTTGAGAGTTTATTGAAAGAAGACACTGCAAGAATGTAGCAGAGACATGACAAAGATGTTCCCCCAGGGTTGAGAGAGGAACTGGGCTTATCTATGCTTCTGAGTTCTTTGTTCGCCTGTGGTGGAGTTATGTTAAGAAAGGGGTGATTGACAGATTCCTGTGCCTTGTCCATAATGCTTATTGCCCATGTGCCAAATGCTTGTTCCCAGATTTGAAATCAGATGCATGTGATGCAAATAATACATGTGAGGCCTTAAACAGACTGTCCTTTCTTAGGTTACTTTAGGTCAAACTTGGGGGCCTCTGCTCATGTTCCTTGGGATGGTTGGGCAATCTTGAGAAGAGAATCTTGCCGTTTTCACTTAGGGGAAGTTAGCTCTTTCTGATAAACCACAACCGGGCTGGATGAAAGGGGGATCCTTAGGCTTATATCAGCTCTGCTGATGGAGGTGGGGTGGGGTCTGGGATGAGGGTCCCTAAGCTATCCTTCCTCGATAGCTACCATGTGTCATGATGCTGACCCATCTCACTGGCATGAGATGGAATGACCATCTCTTGGACTGGCTGGCCCCCGGTCATCCAACCTGGTTTTTCTCCTCCTAATCCACCTGGTGGTGCCCACTTGATGTGGGCCAGTCCATGAGCACTCTGGATCTAAGTGGTAGATTAATCTCCTCTCTGCCTCCACGTGTTCACCACTTGCCAGCCTCTCATGGGCAACTTTCCCCTATGGTGTGAGCAGCTTTGAGCCTCCCCAGGGACTTCTGTGGGCCTAGCCCTAAAATGAGGCCATCCCTCCCAGACTCAGTTTATCCCCTCCAGCCACTGCACTTGGTCAGGCCTGAGCTTAGTAAGCCACTTGCCTTCTTACCCAGCACTGCTCCATCCTGTCCACCCAAGGGCAGGTCTTCCAGGAAATATTAACTCATTCCATCACCTCATCTCACCCAATCTTAGAAATTTGGCTTACTTTGAGTATTACCAGGCTTAAATTTTACTTGTTCCCACCATGACATCCTATGCTTGATAAATATGCTCTGAGAACTTTTGTCTTCCAAGCATTTGAAAACTTCTATTGGTGATGATTGGTCTTTAACAGGTTTTGAGGTGCAAATTTACATACACATCAGTCTGTAGACATGCTACAGTCCCCATGGGGTCTTTTCCATCTAAAACTCTGTCACTTCCACACCACATACCTGCTTTATTTATGTTTTCTTACTATAATGCCAATGCATATCTTTCTGACTCCACAATTAAACCAAAACATAACTTGGAATTAGAGTAACCACTTTGGGAGAACTGTGATATGGATAAAACAGTTTAATTTGAAAGTTGCCCTAAAACAAAAAAACAGAAAACAAAGGTCTGATGCCGGGGTCCAGCCCCGGCAGGTCCAGGGGTCCTGAAGGAGGTGTACAGTCGGCACAATGGAGAGAGGAGACGAGCTCAATCACTGCGTCAGAACCTCTCTCTCTCTCAAGTGACCATGAGGTTTATTTTTATCTCTCTCTACAAGGAAGTCTAGAACATTATTTTTCCATGTCTAGCTGTGGAAAGAATTTTGTTTTTGTACATGTTCTTTCACTTTTCCTATTGGCGTCCTACACAATTTCCTCATAACTCTTATACAATCTTAAAGTTATACAAAGGTGAGAGACAAGGTGTCTGCATAAGTAAAGGTTATCATGCTAAATAAAGAGGAAAACGTACAGAATTCTATTTTTTGTCTCCCACTATGTCTATCAAGGGGTAGGTTTAATTTTTATTCATATTCTCCTAGGCAATGTCTGCAAGGTAATTTCCTATAATATCTATTTAGCTGCTTGATTAGGTCATTTCTATTTTTCTTGTTTTTCAAACACCAGGGATGAAATCATCCCAGTCTCTTAAGAAAGGGCAAGCTTTAAGCCAGGCACGGTGGTGCAAGCCTGTAATCCCAGCACTTAGGGAGGCTGAGACAGGAGAATCGCGAGTTCAAAGCCAGCCTCAGCAATGGCAAGGTGCTAAGCAACTCAGTAAGACCCTGTCTCTACATCAGACACAAAATAGGGCTGGGGATGTGGCTCAGTGGTTGAGTGCCCCTGAGTTCAATCTCCAGTACCAAAAAAAAAAAAAAAAAAGAAGAAGAAAGGGCAAGCTTTGTATGTCAACCCATTTACCATTAGTATTTACCACGTCTGCCATTTTCATCATAAATTCCTGTATAGGGTAAAGGAGGGTCAGTGGGGGGGGTGGAAAAGTCATCTTGTTTACTTCAGCTCCTCTAGGGGGGAACCATAGTCGTCCTCCAATTTTGTAAGCCACATACGGTGGTCCCTGGATCATAGGAACCACTCCCTTATGGGAATTTCTATTTTTGAGTAATCTTAAAGGTCTTGGTTTAGGTGGGGAAATTAATAATGGAGCCCTTAGGTTTTGTAAATGAAGCCTTTCCATGAACTCCGTTTGCCTTAGCTATTTCAGTAGAATTAGTTTCATTTTTGTAAGGCCAATCAGGACATAATTGTGTACACTTGGTTATATATTCATAATCTCTTTTTGTTTTACAACATTTCTTGGGATGGGCCAATTGTTTATTTCCCCAGGTAATTATTCCCAGCATTATTATTATTCTCAGGAGAAGAAGCCTGAAGCTTGTCCAGGAGCACAGGCCTTGCCCGGTTCCCCTCCAGGTTTGGACCATGTCAAACACCTGGAGCGACACTGCTTGCGCCAGTCTCACTGCCTAATGGTTTGCGGTATGAGGAGGCTGCCAAATCCAACTTGAACGGAACACATGCCTCTCTAAAATATTCCTCAGCTAGAGGTCACATAAAATATGAGCATCGTATCCTTCATCAGCACCTTTGGACAGTGTTGAGGATTCAGGATTAGCTTTAGGTGTTGACATGTCTGGTGCCATTTCCATATCATGTGGATGGTTTAAGTCATAGAATATTAGGTAAACAAAAATGTTGGCTAGCTAATCATTTCATTGCATAAATGTCAAGATTTTAAGTATACTCGAGTTACCAAAAAGGAGAGAACCCTCAGGGGGCTGTATAACTTGGGCGCGGGGGTGTGGAGGTACTAGGGATTGAACCCAGGACCTTGCACATGCTAGGCAAGTGCCCAACCACTGAGCTATATCCCCAGCTCCTGAGGAGGCTATGACAATAGTCACTTTATTTCACATGGAAGACAGTTTTCTTCCTTTCCACTAATAAATTGGGCTTTAAATTTCTCTTGGCTTTAGAATAGTCTCCACTATAGTTAGCTTCCTCTCCATTTTTTCTACCCTACTTCCTCTTTTTTTCCTTCTTTTGAAAACTTGACTTACTCAACAAAGATTGAGTTCAGTTGTTATGGAATTTTTAGTTCACAGTAAAGAAAGCTATTAAACTCTCCCTTTTTGGGAAGGGGGGTGTACCAGGGATTGAACTCAGGGCACTTGCTCACTGAGCCATATCCCCAGCCCTATTTTGTATTTTATTTAGAGACAGGGTTTCCTGAGTTGCTTCGTGCCTCGCTTTTGCTGAGGCTGGCTTTGAACTCATGATCCTCCTGCCTCAGCCTCCCAAGTTGCTGGGATTACAGGCATGTTCCTATACGCCCGGCTAAACTCTCCTTTGTCTAAAAAAAATTTGTTTTTAGTTGTTGTTAGAACTTTATTTTATTTATTTATTTACATGCAGTGCTGAGAATCGAACCCAGTGCCTCACACATACTAGGCAAGCACGCCACCACCACTGAGCTGCACACAGCCCATTTGAACTCCTTTGTACAGATGCTAGAAAGTATACTTACCCAACCACCTCTTAAACTAGCTATGAAAAACAGTAAGAAAAGGCATCAATTTCAAAAGAAAGAAAAATCTTAGCATAACACAGAGTCTATCTCATTACAACACTAACACAATCCTTAAGTCTATTTTGGAGTCTTGCATCATGACAAATAATTGGTTTTGTTTTTTGTTTGTTGCTTGTTTTGGTTTTCTATTTCCTCTGAGGAGGCATGGCACTCCTTAGAGAACATGTTCACATCCATTTCTACATGGAGTTTCTCTTTTTGAAATTCTTCTGTGATTCTATGAACACCCATGTGAACATTCGGTTAACTTTTCCCACATCTGTGCTACGTTTCTGTGTTGTTTTGGACACACTGAAGTCCATTCCGCATACACTCATATGCAGGTCACACATTTGGTGGAAATAATCTGGGGATGGAAGAGCAACAGCATGGCATAAGTACCTTTTTACCCAACCAGGCACGTAATTATTTTGGAACCAGCTGGTAACTTTGCTGGCTTCTTCAGGCAAATGCAACTTTAATTTATTAAAAGCTCCTGGGAAATTAATCAGCTGGAAGGAATGCCAATGCAGACAAATGGCATATTTTTAAACATAAGTTTTCATCACTGCTGTATTGTGTGGCCAACAGATTCATCTGAATTCTCTCTCAAAAGCACAGGACTGAATGGAAAGAAAACAAGCTTTATTGGTGCTATGGCTTGGATAAGCATTCTCAAAAAGCTCCTGTGTTAAAGGCTGGGTCACCAGACTGTGGTGCCATAGAAAGGTGGTGGAACCTTTAAGAGCTAGGGCCTAGTAGAAAGAAGGTAGGCTAGCGGGGCGTGCCCTTGTAGGGGATTCTGGGCCCCCATCACCTTCCTCTCTCTGCTTGTCAGCTTACTGTGAGGTAAGCAGATTGGCTCCACGTGCTGCTCCCATGACGTTCTGCCTCATCACAGGCAGCAGCCAGGACATGGGACCATGGACTGAAACCTCTGAATGCACAAGCCAAAAGAGACCTTTCCTCTTTTGAAGTTTATTCTCTCAGGTATTTTGTCACAGTAATGGAAAGCTGGCTAACACAATTGGTAACACTTTGAAATTCACTTTTAGAAGCCTTGATCATGTCAGGTTCCAAATCCGTCCTCATGGTTTGGGGTTTCAATTGAAATCTATTTTCCTTTGTAAAATTCTGTAGCTATGCAAATAAGCACATACATTGTTTTGCTTTTTCCACTCATTAAAACATAAAAGTTCCACTCATTAAAATATAAAAGTTCTAGACTTTTTAGATCCAACCGGGTTATAAATTATATACACTTGATTCTTTTAAAAAAACAAAGGGGGACAGTTTTGAAAGTGCCATCTCTCCGCTAAAGAAAAGCATATACTAGTTTTTCTGTTAGTTAATGGTAAGTATACAAAGTAAATATACAGTCTCCTTTGACAGTCAAACCAAGAATAGTTCACCGTATGATGCGTTCTGTGACACTGAAGGAACCTCTATATCAGGAAGTGTCTCTTCTTCAGGTCACTGAGCTTGTCAAATTCTTTTTATTCTCTGATGAGCAGTTTTGGGGGGTACTAGGGATTGAACCAAGGGCTCTTTGCCACTGAGCTATGCCCCTAGTCTTCCCTCTTTTTAATACTGAGACAGAATCTCATTAAATTGCCCAAATTAGCCTCAAATTTGTGATTCTCCTGCCTCATTCTCCCAAGTCACTGGAATTATAGGTATGTGCCACCACACCTGGCCTGACAAACTTTTTTTTTTTTTGAGTAGGGTACTGGGGATTGAACCCAGGAGTGCTTTACCACTGAACTACATCCTCAGTCTTTCCTAACTTTCTATTTTGAGACAGGGTCTCTGAATTGGGAGGCTGGCCTCAAACTTGTGATCCTCCTGCCCCAGCCTCTCTAGTTGCTAGGATTATAACCATGCACCACTCACCATGCCTGGTTGCAATAGGCATTTTTTAAAGGCAAGCACAGTGCTGTGTGAAGGGTCAGAAGTAGTAAAGGACTGAATAATTTGGGAACTATCCTGTGTACATCTGAAAATGCAGTAATTCCCTCCCCCAAGTTCAGCTTTCTACCTTATGCTGGGTATTGAACCCAGGCCCACCCTTTATATAATCTTTGTAAAAATGGGAATTGCTGTTTTCAGGATGTCAGCTTTCTGGATTTCAATAACTGAAATCTTAACCTTCTGGGATTATGGTTTTTAGGGATTTTAGACTTTAGAGATTTTGATTTTGGGGGGTTTCAACCTTTGGAATTATGTAATTTGAGACTGTGTCTTTGAGATTCTGATTGGTACTGTTATAAAAATTGTTGGCTACTTCTGACCTGAAGGGTAAAAGCAATCACCAGCAATATGCAAATGAATGAGTTTACATGAAGATTATATGAAATTAAAGTTTCAATGCCCCTGAATGAAGTTGCATTGGAATGCATCCACACTCCCCCGACCCCAGGCACTGAACCCAGGGGGAGCTCTACCAATGAACTACATCCCCAGCCCTTCACATTTTTTATTTCACGACAAGGTCTTACTAAATTGCCAAGGCTGGCCTTGAATTTGCAATCCTCCTGCCTCAGCCTCCCAAGTCACTGGGATTACAGGTGTGCACCCACACACCACTGTATACCCAGCTCATTTTTATTTAGAGACTTATTATAAGGAATTGGCTGATGTGATTAGGGAGGCTGGCAAGTTCAAAATCTGCAGGTGAACCATGAAGCTAGAGACCCAGGACAGCCAATATTCTAATTAGAGTCCAAAGACCATCTGCTATAGAACCAGGAAGAGCCAATGTCATGGACGAAGTCTGAGAGCAGACAACTGGAGAACTTTCTCTTGCTCAGAGGAGGCCAGACATTTTGTTCCCTTCAGGACTTCAACTGATTGGATGAGGCCCAGGCATATTATGGAGGGTGCTATGGCTTGAATGTGGTTTGTCCCAACCAAAACTCATGTTGGGTCTTGGTTCCTCAATGCAGCAGTGTTGGGAGGTGGGAGTGTGTGGGTCATGAGGACAGAGCCCTCACGAATGTGTACACGAGGGTTCTTATGAAAGGGCTGGCGCTATCAGGAGTCTGGTCCCCTTTTCTATCATATGCTTCCACATACCCATGAGTTGAAGCAGCACAAGGCTCTCTCCAGAAGCCAAGCAGATGCAGGTGCCAAGCTCTGGAGTAGTTGGGATTACTGACATGTACCACTGTACCAGCTTTACACTCCTGATCTTAATAAATCAGTCCCAGGTGCTGTTACAGCAGCAACAACAAAAGACAGGGGGCAATCTGTTTTACTCCAAGTCCACCAATCTAAATGTCAGTCTCATCCAAAGGCCACTGAATAGAAACACCCAGAGTAACATTAGACAAAATATACGGCTCAGCCAAGCTGACACCTAAAATTAACCATCATACTCCCTGGACATCACAGCTTCCCTCTTATATCCTTTGATGGGATAAGTGACCGAGAATGTTTCTTTTTCTTTTCTCAGCTGGCAAACCAGAAATGTGCCTGTTCTTTGTGTGCTTCTCACTTTAAATAGTTGGAATTAAAGGTTATTATGTGTCCAGTTCCTTTTCATTCATTGGATGCCTGTAATCCCAGTGATTTTGGAGGCTGAGGTAGGAGGATTACAGCCTCAGCAATTGGTGAGACCCTGTCTCAAAAAATAAAATAAAAAGGTCTGGGGATGTAATTCAGTGGTAGAGCATCCATGGGGTCAATTCACAGTACTGAAAGAGGTGGGGGAGAAAACGAGAAACATTCTCACTCACCACCAATACAGTAAATTTAGGAGTTTTAGTTATGGAAATTCTGTTGAAGAAAGTCTCAGAGAGCTGTTTCCAGAACCCCTGCCAGGCCATTCCTGAGCCTTCCCTATTCTCCCTCCCTGGTCAGGAATTACATGATAAAGGCACCCAGGCCTTCCAACCTCCCTAAGCTTTTAGGTATCTTCCTCTACTGTGTACCAAGAAAGTTCTGGCATTTCAACTTATTTAGTGTAGGCTAGGTTTGGGTCTGAATTTTAATCAACCAATATACAGAGCTATTCTCAGCTTCTCAAAAATGATGAACCCCAAGTCTCTGCCTAATGGGTCCAAGTCAATAAACTTGGCCTGATCTGATTTGATGTTCCTTGTGCCATGATTCCACACTCTTCAGATCCATTCCTACACATTCCCCAGGTTTCTCTCAGTAAAAACTAGCAAAATGATGCAGTTTGTGGGAACATATTGTCATCTCTGCAGTCACACTTCGCTCTTCATCCTTTGAAGCCTACTGCAACATAAGTCTGGTTGTAGGTTTAAAAGCAAAAAGAGGTGGTGGAAGGCCCTGACGTGTGGGCAGTGTCTTGGAAGGCACATTCTTCACTACGTGTTCTTCGTGCAGAAGGGGGCTAATCAGCCTTTGCAGTTCAGCCTCGTTGTGACCTCCCCTGGACTCCAGCAACAGCGGCTGGTACCCTGCCCCAGAGGCAGGTCTAGCAACCACGGGGGTTCCTCCTGAGCTCTGATACTACCATCACCCAGCAGCATTCACTCCACAAGTTCCCACTTTAGCTCCACAGGCCTTTGTGCCAACCTCCAAGCATTCTAGGCACCTGCTTGTTCCTGTGTTGGTGGTCTGCCCCTCCAAAGGTAGGCACTACCATCCCCTAAATTGGTTCAGATGTTGAGACCAATGACACTGTACGCACAAAGTCATGAAAAAGTTGACCCTTTGTAACTGAGGCTTTCTGGGTAGAGCAGGGTAGGCACCTTTCTTTGGGGATGGGGAGTGGCTCTGGTTACTGTGGTCACAGGATAAGGTCTCAGTGTACTGGCAAAACCCAGGTCTGCACCGTTTGACACTCTGGCACTGAGGGGAAGTGCTTGGACTCTCAGTCTACTGCAACGTGGGACAACATTAAGAGAAGTGCTCAAAAACTGCCAGCAGCCACACATTAAGCACAGGGACAGACTATAGCAGATTCTGCCTCCATGACACCTTCTCATTCTTTTTTTTTTTTTTTTTTTGGTACTGGGGATTGAACTCAGGGCACTCGACCACTGAGCCACATCCCCAGCTCTATTTTGTGTTTTATGTAGAGACAGGGTCTCACTGAGTTGCTTAGTACCTTGCCATTGCTGAGGCTGGCTTTGAACTCGCGATTCTCCTGTCTCAGCCTCCCTAAGTGCTGGGATTACAAGCGTGAGCCACCACGCCCGGCTACCTTCTCATTCTTTTTGCCCATTATTTTAATAAACCTAGTCAATGATTTTAAGTTCTCTTTTAAGTAATTGGCATGGTTTCTGACTCCTGAGTAGAACCTGACTGACAGAAAATTCTGCCATTCTTACCAGAATTAGCATTAATTTCAAAGGTGCAGGAACTGGCATGTCAACATTTACCCTTTCCCTTACCTCTTTAATTAAGTAGAATGGTTGACAAAGCATGTCCGTCCTCAGGGTCCCATTCCTCATCAGAACCATGGGTCTAGAGCCTCTGGCTTCACTTGCTATTTTTCAGCAAGGAGTTATTGAAGAAAATGGAACATATGATTTCCCATAAGCTGTGTTTTGGAGACCATGTGTCAATACACATAGAACACCTTTTTTTTTTTTTTTTTGGTATCGGGGATTGAACTCAGGGATACTTGACCACTGAGCCACAGCCCCAGCCCTATTTTGTATTTTGGAGACAGGGTCTCACTGAGTTGCTTAGTGCCTCGCCATTGCTGAGGCTGGCTTTGAACTTGCGATTCTATCTCAGCCTCCCAAAGTGCTGGGATTACAGGCATGCACTACCGCACCGAGCTGAGAACACCCTCATTTTTTAAATGTGCTGCACCAGGGGCACAGTTGCTTAACCATCCCTTCACTGGCATTTGCATTGCTCCCAACTTTGGGAGGTGAGGTCTCTGAAGCCTTAAGAGATTAAGTGACTTACTATAAGTAACATCATGGAAATGACAGAGCTGACTTCTATACCATCACATCAGAGCCCATGCTTAAAAATGTTTTATTTTGACATATTTTAAACTAACAGTTAAAAAGAAGCCACCACATTATCCTGTTAAATCTTAGCACTCTAATGCATCTGCATCAATTTTTAGAAAGAACACACAAATAAAGTTGCCATGTGCCCTCCTCGAATCCATCAGCATCTCCTAACCTGGAAAGGCAGGGTAGTGATTTGCACACATCATAACAATTCATGATTTTACACTCTTATTTCATGTCATTTGAATCCACAGAAAATAGATTGTGCAAAATAATACTATTATATATCAAGAATGCTTACAAGTCAGACAATATTTTAAGCATTTTACATGCATTATTTCATTAACTGCCCCCCATCCCAACCATTCTGTGAGATTGGCACTACTATCCCCATTACAGAAAAAAAAAAAAAAAAAACCAATAGAAGCGTATGCCCAGGAACACACAGTATGTGTAATTTTACATAAATGGTACACTGTATATAGCTTCTGCATTTCTCAGCATTTTGTGTACGTGTATGGTACAGGCGATTGTACCCAGGGACAATCTACCACTGAGCTACATCCCGGTCTTTTTCAGTTTTGAGACAGAGTCTTGCTAAGTTGTCCAGGCTGGCCTTGAACTCGCAATTTTCCTGCCTCAGCCTCCCAAGTAGCTGGGATTAGAGGTGTGCACCACCACACCCAGCCTCAGCATGGTTTTATCTGTGTTGAAAAGATATAACCCTCTTCCATATTCACTTTCTAAAATACCAAAAAGCGATCCATTTGTTTACCTGTTCTTCTGTTGATAGCATGCAGGGTTCTGCCAATCCTGCTTCCTAAACAGCACTGAAACAAAGAGTGTGACACTTGTTCCTTTCCCCACATTGTGCTCTTCTGGGACACATCCAGGAGGGCGACTGATGTGTAGTATAGTACTCACTACTTCACAAGACTGCAAATCCTTTGGCACAGTAGTTGTCACCAAAAGCAGTGTGAACTTCAGTTGTTCCACACACTTGCCCATACTCGGGCTTTCCATTTGTAATATTTTTATACTTCTCGTGCTTTCTTCTTTGCACACACCTGTCTGGTCTCACAGTCTCTGTCATCAAGGGTGAGGCTGACCATCAAACAGTGGCCAAAGGAACTTCTGGCACCCAGTCTTCCCTGTAATGGACCCAGCACATCTAGCTTTCTCCAACCCCAGCTTCAGTTCTTCATGGGAGTGGAGAAGGTGGGCCAGGCTGGAGGAAGCCTGAATGCTGTCCAAACCAGGCTGTGGCTGAAACCATCAGAAACTGTCAGCTGGAGCCCTGTGGCTCAGAACCATCCACAGCCGGGCTCCTTCTCAGCAGCTGTGCACTCGTGCAGTGGCTTCCTGTCAACATTTCACTCAAGGGCCCTTCAAAAGACTCCAACCCTGAGTTGGCTGAACCTGTCAGTTCTAGATTCCTTCAGAGAGGCAATTTTGTGGAAAAGTTCCTCTGCATTGTAAAGCAATAAGCACCCAATCCTGGCATTCAGAGCACTTGGCCAGGCTGCAGTGACAGACTGGAAACCACATGACACCCAACAGAGCAAGACTTGAGCTCCAAGAGAGGTGGGGCTGGGGAGCAGGCCTATACAGGATGAGGGCCAGGCCCCAAAAAGTGAAGAATGAACCAGCATAGAGAAGTGTGGCACTCTGGGTAAAGGGAGATGCACAAAGCAGGAGAGTCCAGGGTGTGCAGGGAGGGGCACTAGTCAAATCTGACAGTGATTACCAAAATGTTTACTAGTTAGTTCTAAAGAGTCAGGATTTTATTAATATTTCTATAATAATTGTATACTGAAGAACTAAGAAAATTTGCAAGTCTAGGTTATTGAATACACTGAACCAATACAATTCCCAAATAGTAATAGTGTACATCATTATAGAGCAATCCTATTGATTTTTTACTTCATCACTTTATGGTTTAGATATTGGTCAGAATGTTTAAAAATAAGTACATCTCATTCTACAAAAACAGCAGTGAAAACACCTATTGGAATAAGAACTCTAGGTGACAGAAGAAAAGGAGTCTTCCCATGGTTGTACCATCAAGGAACATTTGAGTTGAACCTCTGTAAGGGCTCTGGTTCCAGATTTCAATCACCTACCCAGAGCCTCAGCAACCCAAGCCCGCTTTTAGCAGGCCCAGGAAGCAACCCACACAGGCCAGGTACTACAAGGGTACACAGGAAAACTGACACAGAGTGCACTGGCCTGCCCCAAATCATCCTGCCAGAAAGTACACGAAGCCTGGCATCTGGAATTCAGGTCCAATAATTCCAAGGCCCTTCTCAGGAATTGGCCCTTGCCCAGCCACATCAAGGGCCAATCTTGGGCACTGTGCCAGAGGAGGAGCACTTGATTTCAGGCCATGGGCAGCTGCTGTTGTAGAAAGGCAAGATGGCAGGGCCAAGATGGCAAAGCTGAGTTCCCACCAGAAAACTTGAGTGATGCCTGACCTGCCTCCAACACCACCACACAAGTTTATTCTTCATTTCCTCCTGCCCATGGCAATCCAGAGGATAAGAAGACTCAGTACTCTACCAAAAAACTAGGTTGGTTTCTTCTTGTTATGAGAGCTGGCCTGCCCAGTGTGCCCTGACTCACAGCAGTAAAAAGGAGTCTGAGATGTCACTCCACAATTGAGACATTTTATCCTCACATTTGTAATCTGAGCTCTTCAATGATTCAAAACAATTGCTTAAATACACTTTAGAAATGTCATTCCTTTACATTTGTGTCATCAAGATGATTCTTGCTTATTGCTGCAACATCAGCAGGTGGCCAAGAGAGGGGGTGCGTCCCTCATCGTGCCTTTTCCTCCTGAGGGCAGCAGGAGCATGCCCAGTCACTCTTGTGCTGAGCCTGATACTAGCACAGAGCACACACAGGGTGGGCTGTGGAGGTGAGAGGGCGACTACCATGCACAGAGGCTGCAAACAAGCATAGCAGCTGAAGTGTCCCCGTGTGCTCAGCACTAGAGGTCTTACGGAAGTCAGAAACAGGTGAAAAGTCCCATTTGTGGGAACTGCCAGCAGAAACAACTCCATAAAAACCTTCCAGCCTCACTGCACCGAGTCCTCGGGTCTGTGGTTAATGCCTGCAGAATGCAATTCACATTCAGACCATTCTTCAACTCAAAACTATCCAAAGGCTCTCTACCTCCCCCGAGGCAGCCCCAGCCCGCGATGACCTGTGAAGCCCACACAGCCTGGCCCCTCTGGACACTCGCCTTCTCTCCCAGCTGGGTCATTCTACTCTATTCCAAGGGCTTCCTTCCTGTCCCCTGAGGACATGGGTCAAGATCCTACTACCTGTCTGGAACTCTACCTAGAGAGCCACCTGGCTTGCTCCCTGGCCTCCTTCAGGAACTCAAATTTCCCCTTCTCTTTTGAGGCCCTCCCTGGCCAACCTGTTTCAAATCACAGCCCACCAATCCAGCATTCACTCTCACTCTTCTCTGATTTACTTTGTCCTGAACACACATCACCATCCAGGATGCTACATATCTCATTTGTTTATCATCTATAAAGATCCAAGATGGTAGAATTTTGTCTGTTCCAGTCACTGCTGGGTGACTTTTGTCTGTTCTGTCACGGCCTGGCATTGGGGAGGTGCTCAGGACATTTCTGCTGATCTGAAGGACCACTGCTGTTTGTAGGGTAGAGATAGTGATGAGGCATTGGTGGAGCTCCCTTCTCCAAGAATTGAGCCCAGCACCCCGCTCTCCCCTCCACCTGCTGCTGAGACAATTCTAGGCCCTAATGGCTATCCAAAAACTCAGCTGTGAAGCTGAAGTCTCAGCCAGAATGCCCCAGGAGGCATCTGAGGAGACCAGGAGTTCTTGATGTTGCTTTTAAAGTCAACAGAACAGGCACAGTCACAGGCCAAACCTAGAAAAAGACCAAGGATCCAACTGGCTCCTTCCCAGCAGCACAAAGCCCACCAGGTCACAGACATGTTGTCCAACCACAAAGGGCAATGGTCTATCTAGAGTTGTCCAAGGAGATATGGCTCAGGGAGCCCCAGACGACTGCACAAAAGATGATTACTAGGGGCCTAGGCCTCCAGAAAGGCCCCAAAGAACATGGTGGTGCCATTCCCTAGTATCACTTCCCAGCAGGGAGGCTGGAGACTCCCTGAACTTTGAAATCCTCAGGATTCCCTGCCAGTAGCTTCCAAAATACATAGGGCTGGGCCCTTTGTGAAGGTCTCCCCCTCACTGCCTATAATCGAGGGTGCTCTAGCAGGGTGGTCAGGAACCACTCCCCACCCCACTGTCATTGACAGCCCCAGGCTAATCTCAAATATGGTTTTTCATATGCCGAGCCAAATTTGAAGACCACCTAAAGGTCTTCCCACACACTCTGCATTTGAAGGGCCTCTCCCGCGTATGAAACCTCTTATGGCTAACAAGGTGTGAACTCTTGCTAAACGTTTTCCCACATATGCTACACTTGTGGCACTTTTTCTCAGTGGGCACACTGTGGAGTCGAGCGAGCACAGTGCTCTGATTACAGGGCTCTTTACAATCCTTAAGGGGCTTCTCTTCCTTTGGTTCTAATTCCTGTACATTCAACCCCATGTCCTGATAGGAAGACAAACCTGGTTGGTGGCATTCAGACTGTGCCGCTGCAGTGTGTTTTCTCTGATGAACAGAAAGGGTGTGTTTCCCAATGAAATCCTTCCCACACCACTCACATTTAAAAGGTCTCTCTGTAGTGTGGACCCTCTGATGATTAACAAGACGATAATTCCTATCATAAGATTTCCCACACAAATTGCATTTATAGCGCTTCTCTCCACTGTGGATTCCCTTATGATCCAAAAGACTTCTTTTACGTGTAAAGCTTTTTCCACATTCTTGACACCAAAAAGGCTTCTGATCAGGGAGGACTTTGGGCTGCAGATCAGGGGTCTCTTCACTTTTAGGACTCTCATACTTCTGGTGTAAAGAGTGCTGCCTCTGGTGTCGGTAGAGATTGGAGCTCCATCTGAAGGCCTTTCCACACTCCCTGCACTTATAAGGCTTCTCTCTGGTGTGAATCCTCTGATGGATGAGAAGGAACGAGTGATTGCGGAAGTCCTTGCCACACTGACCGCATTTGTAGGGCTCCTCTGTAGTGTGGCTGCTTTGAGGAACTTGGAGCAGTGTGTCCTGACTAACAGACGACCCCACCTCAGGCTTTCTTTTAATGGCATGTTGCTTCTTATGAACAATAAAGGCTGACCTATAGGTGAATCCTTTTGCACATTCACTGCATTGGTATGGTTTCTCGCCTGTGTGAACTCTTTGGTGCTCACTGAGGGTTTTCTTTTGAGTGAAAGTTTTCCCACACTGCTGACATGAAAAAGTTTTCTCCACGGCGGGGGCAACAGTAGTCAGTGGGAGCTGATTATAGTTTTGTCTGAAGTCTTCTCGGCATTTCTGTTGCTCACAGAACTCTTCCTCCTGGTGTAACCTCACGTGACGAGTAAAGTTTGATCTCCACCGAAAAGTTTTCCTACATTTGGTACATTTATAAGGTTTCTCCTGCGTGTGAATCCTTTGATGTTCAAGCACATAGGACTTACAGTGAAAGGATTTCCTACACTGGCTGCAGTCAAAGGGTTTCTCCCCACTCTGGTCTCTTAGATGGTGACCAAGTCCTGAGCTGTAGGAGAGAGCTTCCTCATATTGATTCAATTCGAATTTCTGCTTAGCGTGGGTTTCCTGGTGCAGGCGGTAGGCTGACACACGTTGGAAAGCTTTCTCACATAAACTGCATTTGTAAGGTTTTACTCCGGTGTGGATTTTCTCATGTCGCACACAGTTTGAGCTCCACCTGAATGGTTTCTCACACACTCTACATTTAAACGGCTTCTCCTGAGTGTGAAGTCTCTGATGATATGCAAGATGGGAGCTACGATTGAAGGTCCTCCCACAGTCACGGCACCTGTACAACGCCCCCACCAGGTAAAGACTCTGCTCATGCTGATGATGAGCACTGAGGCTGAAGCCCTTTCCACACATGTCCTTCTCATTCCCTTTCAGGCCAGTATGAATTCTCTGATGGAGGCTAAAGCCCCCAATAGTGTGTCTGAGTCCCTTCCCATATTTTTTGTAGTCATAATGGTGTGAACCTTTTCTGAAGTGTCTGCCACAGCCATGTTTAAGGGATCGCCTTCTCCTGGAAACTCTCAAATATGTAACATGTTTTAGGTCAAAATTATTACTTCTTCCCAGTACTTCAGATTCTTTTCCCATCTTATGACTGAGATCACTCTCTTCCTTCTGACCTTTCACTGGTGCAGGATTAAAGCAGTACTTCTTTCCACAGAGCCTGCTCTTCTGTTCAAAAGATACTCTGAGTCCCATTCCCTCAGCAACACTAGTCACAGGGCAGCCTGATGGCACACTGAAAGTTTCTGCATCTTCCAATGGTTCCTGTTTTAAGATGAGCTTGTTTGTCTCAATCTGGAGCTTACCTCCTGACAAAAATTAAGAACAGGAGAATGTACTCTTTTCCCATACTTGGAACTATAGAAAGTAATATGGGCCACTTGCCTGACTGCTGGTACTTTGACAAAATAGTCAGAATAAGGCAAACCATGGAAGAGTACCCCAGGTAACAGGGAAGGGAGGAGGAGAGGCAAGATGAGTATAGCAGACACAGATATGCAGAAATCATATCCAGCAGGAAAAGAACAAGTGTTGAGAAAAGAATATTAAACATCAAAAGAGGGGAGAAGAATCATGGGACTAGGACGGGAGCACTGTACAAAGGTACCCAAAAGCCAAGAGGTAGATTCTAAGAAGAGCTTTGGTTCAAAGGACTAGAGATCAAACCTGTCAAAGAGAAGGAACAGCCTCAGCAAGTCAGGAGGCTGAGTAGAAAAGAGGAACAGTATGTCCTTCAATGGGCAAGAACTGTTACAAAGAGGGCCACTGGGGGAAGGGATAAGGCCAGAAACAAATGGCTTATCATAGGCCAGCTGGGAGGGGAAAGGTCTAGGGGCCCAACACCCCTTAGTGACAGTTAAAGATCTTCCTTCTAGCAAACAATGATCACTAGTTCCTAGTGATGTACTTGACCTTAAGAGAGAAGAGCAGATGCAGGAGGGCAGGGCCTGGTAGGTTCTCTGAACTTACCTTTAGAGGAAGCACCTGGATCCCTTTTAGGCTTAGCTGCCTGGATATTCAGGCCCCATGGCTCCCTTGCTTCCAACCAGGAGATCAGAGCAGGCTTGGAGAATGGCCCCACTGCAGAAAAGGAGGGAAGGGGTAGAAAGCTGGATGGAACTATCCTCTAGGACCCTCTCAGTCTGAGGTCCTGCAAGAGGAGGGAAGGCCAGAAAGGCAAGTGGAGGAAGTGAGGACAGGAGAACTAGAAAGCCACTTCTTTTTTTTTTTTTTTTTGGTACTGGAGATTGAACTCAGGGCCACTCGACCTCTCAGTCACATCCCAACCCTATTTTGTGTTTTATGTAGAGACAGGGTCTCACTGAGTTGCTTAGGCTGGCTTTGAACTCACAATTCTTCTGTCTCAGCCTCCCTAAGTGCTGGGATTACAGGCTTGCATCACTGTGCCTGACTGAAAGCCACTTCTGATAGCTGTGAGCAAAGGATTGCTAGGATTCTCCTGAGGTGGGAACCACACAATTACTCAACCGGTTAATCAGTCAACAGGTTTTTTTTTGTTGTTCTTCTTTTTTTAGTTGTAGATGGACACAATATCTTTATTTTTATGTGGTGCTGAGGATTGAACCCAGTGCCTCACGCATGCAAGGCAAGCGCTCTACTACTGAGCCACAATCCCAGCTCCAGTCAACAGTTTTTGAATGGCTATACAGACTAACTAGGTACTTGAAACATCTTCAATCTTTATAATCACTCAGCATAACAGGCATTATTATCCCATTTTTCAAAAGAAGATAATGAGGTGATAGATTAAGTGACCTGGTTAGTAGTTACAGGACCAGGATCTAAACCCAGGTCAGGCCACTTTCTATGCACAATAACAAAAATCAAGAAGACACAAGTAAAGGTGGATAGAAGCATGGAGATGTCAGTGACTTACCCAGAGAAGCCATGTTCCCGTAATTCTCCAGCATCACATCCCTGTAGAGGTTCCTCTGAGCCGAGTCTAGCCATCCCCACTCATCCTGGGAGAAGGTCACCTCCACATCCTTGAAAGTCATAGCCTCCTGAAAAAAAACACTGTGGTTTAGAGCTGGTCCACAGTTCATGGCTTTCAGGAGAGGCTGGGGGAATGGGGTTGGCTGTGAGTAACCCCAGGACAGATCTGCAAAGGTGAAAGACCACCACCCAGCAGAAGAGCTCTGGGCTCAAGGCGGATAATCTAGTCTTTAGGACATGGGTCCCTGGACATAAGGTCATTGCATAGAGAAACCCAGGAGGAAGGGAGGTGCACTTCTCCATTATGCAGCAATGCTGAGACATCAGGAAGGGCAGAAGGCTCACCTGGGGCTCAGCTGTCAGAGACCTGGTAGCCCTTACCCCATCTCCTGGGCTTCCCAGGATCCCTTCTCTCCGGGAAATGGCACACGTCTGGGCAGCAGGAGGATCTGAAGGAGAGGAAAGAGCCATGAGAGAGCTGTCCAGCTCTGGCCCCACACTGAGAAGCCCATTCTTCCCATTCCTAGAGGGCTCCTGGACCCAGAAGCAGGTACGAACTGTTGTTAAAACACCCATATGATGTGATCCCAGTGTCTGACAGGGACTAGGAAAGGGGTAGGGAGTGTGTGATGGGAGGAGGAGCTAGCCAGACACAGAGGGGTTGGAGAGAACACAGAGTTAAGGGACAGAAAGAGCTCTTGTGAGAAGACAGAGAGTGACAAGACAACACTATAGGAAATTTGGGGGACATGGCATGAGGCTGGGGTCTTAGAGCTAGGCAGCAAGTACCGGATTGCCCAGCCAGGGAGTCCCGCACTCCTATTGCATAGGGAAGCTCCAGGTGGTCCCCCAGAGCACAGCCGCTCCTGAGAGATGAAGCAGGGGGCCATATCTGTGCAGATCGCAGGGCTCCTGTACCCATCCAATGCACATCTGGGCTCTGGACAGGGCCTGGGTCCTGGCAAGAAGAAGATGTGAGAGGACCCCCCCATGAGAATCAGGAATCAAATTCAGGGAAGAGGCCACATGGCCAATCTCTAAAGGGCACAGGCCAAAGGATGAGCAAATCAAAACCCAGGGAGGCCCCTCCCTTCCCTCGGCCTTAGCCTAAGGACACACTTGGCCAGTCAGTAATAAGCACTGCTGGCAGTCCTCAGATGCCACAGTAACACCTCCAAGTACCTTTCAGGCCCTACCCTTGCCTAGAACTGAGAAATCAGAGAGAAGGAATTAGTCCCTGAAAAGTACATGGATAATGGCTCAGGGCGAATATGCAGTCAAGCAACATCTACCGTCAATACTGTCCTAGGACTGAAATGCAAAGTGACTTCATCAGGCTAGCTCTCAGACTGTAAACCTGATTGAAATAGGAACACCTGGGGAGAGGCAATGCTAACTAGATGGTCAGCCAGAGAGCCATGGAAGAAAAAGTTTTGGGTGCAAAAAACTGACAGTACCTATCCAAGCAGAGACCAGGAAAGAGATCCTTGCCCTGGGACTTCAAATAGCTTTGGTCTCGTAGGCAAGGCTGTCCTGATGTAGGAATGAGTATAGGAGGCTAGCCAATGAACTTTTGAGTTTTCCTGACTCTGTGGCCAAGACATTCTCTATGCTGATATGGACAAACGTTAGCCTGAGGCCACTGAAGATCTGAGAGAGAGACGGGCTACAGAAGATGAATTGTTCATTATCTCCTGTTCCTCTCAACCCCTAACAATGGAATAATAATAACAAGAGAGCAAAGCCAAACCAGTTTAAAAATGAACAAATTTTCTCAGGCCCTATTTTCTCACAATGTGGTAATTATTTAATGGGCCACAGGATGATTCTGTGGTTTCATATGCATCTTCAAGTGTTTCTGTTCATTTTCAGAATTTGGTGGGGTTTCTCCCAGCCCCCTACCATCTTCTAATTTCTAGCTAGTTTTCAACTAGCTAGTAAGGCTCTTTCTGCTCATTTGGCAATGTTTCCATGCATTTAAAAACCCAACTTCTAGCCCTAAATGAGCTAAATACAACCAAGCCATAATTTTGTGACTGCTGTGTAACTTATTTCATTTTATACAATATTATTAGGTCCTTCTGAACATCTCCTTGTTTTGGTAAAAATAACAAAAATAATAAATGCTCTTTAATGGCTTCCTGTGTGCAGCAGGAGGAGCAACAAGGATGCCCTGGGTGATGTACCAACATTCTACCGCCAGGCTCTTCTTCCTAGCACCAAGGCCAGGGCCAGGCACATAACAGGCACTCAAATATTTACTTAACAAATTCTCATAGATAGATTATTTCTGTGTTTTCTTCTCAATAAACTGAAATTCTTAAATCTCATGGCCAAGGACACCAAGGCTGTGGAACTGTGGAATAAAGATGAAGATCTAAGGCCTCCCAGTTTCCCAGCTCAGGGCTGCCCTCTCCACTTACGCCCACCTGCCTACCACCACACAGACCCTTATACACTCACGGAGGAGGAAGCAACACAGTTTATGTAGAATGCTCTTTTTTGTACTTTCCCATTCAGAAGCCAAGAGTCCTAATCCTAAGTTCCTACTCCTGCCCTGCCTCTTTACAAGTCTGTGGTCAGACTCAAGCCAAATTAGATTATACATACAGATGGATTTTGTATACTATAAGCAGTTGTGCACAAAACTGGGATTTGTGGATACTTATTGATCCTATCTTGGAGTTAATGTTCCTCTGGGAAGGTGGGAAGGGCTCCTTGCCAAAAAATTCATGGCTCAGGGTCCAGTTCTCAGCTACTCAGGTGCCACCGCAATGAGAAGAGGAGGCTTCCCCTGAACTGCTTAAGCTAACAGTTCAGAGGGCCACTCCCACCCCCAGACAGGCAGGTGGAATCAATCAGGTACCACACACTTGTTCACTCACCCTCCGTGGTGTCCCATCAAGGTCCCTCTGTAGCTCCTCCAGCAAGGCCACAGCCTCCTCACCACTCTCAGGGTGATGGAGTTGCACCCAAGTCCGGAGCTCCCCAGGCAGGATGCTCAGGAACTGCTCTAGCACCAGCAGCTCCAGGATCTGAGGCTTGGAGAGAACGTCAGGCCTGAGCCACCAGCGGCAGAGCTCCCGCAGCCGGCTCAGAGTTTCTAGGGGACCAGAAGACTCATGGTAGCGAAGCTGCCTAAAGAGCTGGCGGAACAGCTCCTGGCCAGGACGGTTCAGTGTCTGTGGCCTGGCAGTTTGCACTGAAGTATAGCCTTCATCATCTTCTTCTTCCTTCTTTACCATCTGAAAGCGCACTCGCTCCCTCGAAGCCTGGGCCTGAGCTGGATGGACAGCATACCACCTGCCTGGAGGCATCACTGCTGTTCAGGAATGACCCAGCTAAATGCACACAGAGTCTGATGCCTTAGCTTATCACTGCTGGGTCCTCAGGAGTATCTTCTGAGCACTGAAGTACCCAATGTCATTTGCTGGAATATCAGAAGTCACTGGCAAGAGACTGAAATAACCAACATTCCTGTTCAGAGGTGGACAGATAAGAAAATGATGTACATCTCACATGATGCAGTTAGATGCTATTGGTTGAGACCATCTTTGGATGTATGAGAAGAGGGCGCATGTAATGCACAAATGTACTTGCAAATATACTTGTATCAAGCACAGTAAGGCTAGATTGTCACTTACTGAGGTAAGCTAAGAAAATATCCCAGCATACAGTAAAATACATATATGGCTAAAAACCAAAAATATCTGATGAAAAAAGTCAAAGAAGATGTAAATAAGCTCACAGACATACCATATTCAAGTATCAGAAGACCTGACACTGTAAAGTTGTCAATTTTCCCCCAAGTTGATCTATAGGTTTAATGTAATACCTATCAAAATTTCAGGTAAGATTTTTTGGGAGGTTGCAGGGATATGGCTTAGTAATGAAGTGCTTGTCTAGCACACATGTGGCTCTGGGTTCAATCCCCAGCACTACAAAAAATAATAAATATTTTAAAACTTAAATAAAAGGATTATGCTATAAATTTACATGGAAAGATAAGGAATTAGAAAAGGCCAAATAATTTTGAAAGAATAAAGTGAAAGAAATCAGTCTGCAGGATTTTAAGACTTAAAGCTACAGTAATCCAGACTATGTGGCATTAGTAGGTAACAGATATATAGATCAAGGAAATAGAACAGAAAAACCAGAAATAGACCCATACAAATTTGATCAACTTATTTCTTAAAATATCAGATATGATTTTACTAATCCTATAATATAGTACTTCAAAAATAGAATGCTGAATGGAAATCCCCTGGTTTTATGGCCCATCATGGGTGAAGGCCAATCATTTGAAAATCACTAACCAAGCTTCCCACTGATTTCCTGCATTTCCTTTCACACATCCTCATCAAAGTTAGCCCAGGAGGTCAAGCCACTTTTTTTTTTTGGTACTGGAGATTGAACTCAGGGGCACTCAACCACCGAGCCACATCCTAGCCCTATTTTGTGTTTTATGTAGAGACAGGGTCTCACTGAGTTGCTTAGCGCCTCGCCGTTGCTGAGGCTGGCTTTGAACTTGCGATTCTCCTGTCTCAGCCTCCCTAAGTGCTGGAATTACAAGATTGCGCCACCGCGCCCGGCTTTCAAGCTACTTTTGAGAAGACAAGACTAATGTCATTTTGGTGACTCAGGGCCTTTGTCCCCAACCCCCACCCAATTCCTGGAAAAGTAAAAAAAAATTTCCTTGTGAGTTCCCTGGCGCCAGCAAGTCGGTTTGCAAACTAGGGCCAGCCAATCAAAAAACAGCACTGACCCCATGTTAGCCAAACTGATCAGCCTAAAGGTCAGTTGACCACACTTACCCTTCGCCCAATCCTATAATGAAAGACAGGAATTCCCCTATGCACGCTCACCTTCACCCAATCCTATAACGCCAAGGCATGTACTCTCTGCTTGCGATTGGAACCCATAAAGATCCCTGCTTCCCTAGAGTCAGGGCTGCACCTCCCTACCTGCTGCATCCGTGAAGGTGTGCAGTCCCTGCTCGAGCTCAAACTAAAGACCCTTTTGTGATTGCACTGGAATCGGACTCCTGGTGGTCTCTGGTGGTCTCGTGAGCTTGGCCACTACATTTGGGGGCTCGTCTGGGATCCCCCAGACCCCCAGGACCCCCCCAAACTGAAGGGTCAAACACCGGCCGGTAAGAACTCTGTGTCTGTGTTATGTGTATGTTTTCTTGATCGGTATGTCCCAGGAGACAATTCTGCCGACCTAAAGACATGCCTAGGTGGACACACTGGGGGGCACTGGTTGGGGTGGCCTGGAAGACATTCCAGACCCCACAGGTGAGGATGGAATGCCTCACACTCTGCTTCTGCTGGAGACGACAGCCACTGCGCTGCATTCAGCCTCGTCTCCGACAGACCATTTTCGGGTTTGCTTCTGAACAGGGTTCGGTAAGCGTCTGTGTCTGGCTGGCCTTATCGTTTCTGTCTTTTTGTTTGTTTTTTTGTTTGTCTTTTTACGTGTCTACCTGACTGAGACTGATGAAATGGGACAGACACAGATGACCCCCTTAAGGCCTAGTAATGCCACATTTTAAGGAAGTTAGGTCTAGGGCTCACAATCTTTCTGTAGAGGTACACAAAGGTAAGATGTATACTCTCTGCAGTTCAGAATGGCCAACTTTCGGAGTCAGATTGCCCCGCCAAGGGACCTTCCACTTGAATTCCATCAAAGCCATTGGAAGGATTATTCTCAGCCAGCAGTCTGGTCAACCAGACCAAGTTCCCTATATCACAGTAGGTCTCCACCTCTGGTAGAATATGACTCGCCGACCTGAGTTAAGGCCTTCCTGCCCCCCACTAACCATACTTCCTCCAAGCAGGTTTTGGTTACAAGAAAGAATAAGGAATCTGACCAAGGATCAACGGCAGCCCCCGCCCCAATCCGGTTCTCCAAGGAAGAACAGAGGAAGAAGTTATTTTCCCTCCCCCTCCTTATGCTCTGCCCCCTGTACAGGTTCCATCACCTCCTGCAGAAAGTCCTGAGCCCATGCCGCCAGCAAGACCAGGGCCAGCCAAGTGACCCATAGTCGGCATGGAGCCACCCCAGAGACAGACACCACTGTGGCCCTGCCCTTGCAACCGGCAGGCCCAATAGATGCCCAAGAAAATCAGCTGCATCATTACTGGCCGTTCGCCACAGCTGACCTTTATAATTGGCATTCACAGGACACGCCTCTCTCTGACAATCCCTGGGACCTCATTAATCTCTTAGAAACTGTTCTGTTTAGCCGGGCGCAGTGGCACACGCCCGTAATCCCAGCACTTTGGGAGGCTGAGGCAGGAGGATCACAAGTTCAAAGCCAGCCTCAGCAACAGCGAGGCACTAAGCAACTCAGTGAGACTCTGTCTCTCCATACAAAATTGGGCTGGGGATGTGGCTCAGTGGTTGAGTACCCCTGAGTTCAATCCCTGGTACCAAAAAAAAAAAAAAGAAACTGTTCTGTTTACCCACCAACCCACCTGGGATGATTGCCAACAGCTTTTGCAGGTTCTTTTTACCACGAAGGAGCGTGAGTGCATTCTCCTGGAAACCTGAAAGGAGGTCCCAGGCACAAATGGCGAACCCTCTCAGAATCCTGCAGAGATAGATGTGGGATTGCCTTTGGGGAGCCCGAGTTGGGATTGCAACACGGCAGAAGGTAAGGAGCAACTCCTGGTCTACTGCTGGGCTCTGCTGGCAGGTCTCAAGGCGGCGGCCCACCGACCTACTAATCTGGCTAAAGTTTATGATGTTAGGGACCAGATGAAAGCCCAGCCACCTTCCTAGAGAGAGTCCCAGAGGCGTTTCGCCAGTGTGCTCCCTGTGATCCTGAGAAGCCTGAGAATCAAGGAACGGTGGCTATGGCTTTCGTCAATCAGGCAGCTCCAGATATAAAACGGAAGTTACAAAAAACCGAGAGGTTAGGAGAAAAAGAATCGTGTGATTTGGGTACCACAGCAGAGAGGGTCTACAGCAACCGGGAGACTCCGGAGGAAAAAGATCAAGGCAGGAAAAGAGACAGAACAGAGATTTGGCTAAGGTTCTTTTAGCAGCCACATCAGAGCCGACCTGAAAGGAGGAAGCTGAGACAAATTGTTGGAGGCGAGGAAGGGAAGCCACAAGGGAGCCGCCGTCCTGTGCTAGGTAAGAACCAATGTGCCTATTGTAAGGAGGAAGGTCACTGGCTAAGGACTGTCCCAAAAAGAGACCCAAGACCAAGGTAATGTTCACCAAGGAGGAGGACGACTATAGGGGATAGTCGTTCGGAACCTGAGCCCAGGGTAACCTTAAAAGTGGAGGGAGACCTATAGACTTTCTGATCGACACCAGAGCCCAATATTCAGTTTTATTTCAAGCTGATGGGCCAATGTCAGACCGTAAACCTTGGGTCCAAGGGGCCACCGGAATTAAACAATATTTATGGACTACCCGAAGAATCGTTGATTTGGGAATGGGACGAGTAACCCATTCATTCATGGTGATTCCTGACTGCCCCTACCCACTGCTCGGTAGGGACTTGCTCACAAAAATGTGGGCCCATATCTCTTTCAGGCCTGTCAGGGCTCATTTGACTGATGCTCAAGGAAGGCCTATACATGTCCTAGTTATGGATTTACAAGAGGAATATAAACTATATGAAGGACCTAAGTCTCCAGAAGAAGATACAAAGAACTGGTTAAAAGAATTTCCACTAGCTTGGGCCGAAACAGGCGGTATGGGGAAAGCCAAACACAGACCCCTTATCTTGGCTGAACTCAAACCGAGCGCCCAACCCACACGGGTCAAGCAGTACCCTATGTCCTGAGAGGCTACAAAGGGTGTCACTCCACATATACACCACCTATTAAAGTTGGGGATACTCCAAAAATGTCAATCGGCTTGGAATACTCCCCTGTCCCAGTAAAGAAACCCAACTCCAGTGATTACCGACGGGTCCAGACCTCTGTGAAGCCAACAAGCGGGTGGTGGATATCCACCCAGCAGTGCCTCATCCCTGCACTTTACTGAGGTCCCTTCCCCCAGGACATCACTGCTATACGGTCTTGGATTTAAAAGATGCCTTCTTCAGCCTCCCGTTGGCGCCCAGGAGCCAAGAGATATTTGCTTTTGAATGGCATGACCCGGACGCGGGCACCAACAGACAGCCCAACCATCTTTGAGGAGGCCTAACATGAAGACTTGGCTGAGTACTGGACAGGTCACCCTAACCTGACTCTCTTACAGTACGTGGACGACCTTCTGATTTCGGCTCCCACACAGGAAGCCTGTCTGGAAGGAACAAGAGACTTACAACAGGTCCTAGGAGATTAAGGGATATCAAGCCTCCACCAAAAAGGCCCAAATTTGCAAAACCGAGGTAGCCTATTTGGGCTACATTCTCCAACAAGGACAAAGATGGTTATCACAGGCCCAAAAAGAAACTGTCTAGGCTATACTAGAACCAACTTCACCACACCAGGTAAGAGAGAGTTCCTGGGGTCCGCAGGCTTCTGCCAGCTCTGGATTCCAGGGTTCGGTGAGATGGCAAAACCTCTATATGAAGTAACTAAAGAAACTGGACAATTTCACTGGGCAGACACCCAGAAGAAAGCCTTCAGGCAAATAAAAACTCCCCTGTTGACGGTACCAGCTCTAGGGATACCTGATATTACCAAACCTTTCCACTTGTATGTGGATGAACGGAGAGGAACAGCCAAGGCAGTTCTGACTCAAAGACTGGGGCCCTGGCAGAGACTGATAGCCTATTTATCAAAAAGATTGGACCCCGTAGCCTCAGGATGGCCCCCATGCCTGCACATCATCGCAGCCACGGCCATACTTGTAAAGGATGCTGATAAACTCACCCTGGTACAGAACTTGGCCATTACCACCCCTCATGCCATAGAGGCTGTTCTTAAGCAGCCCCCAGATCAATGGCTCAGCAATGCCAGAATGACTCATTATCAGACTCTGCTGTTAAACCCTACAAGGATTGAGTTTCGGGCTCCTATTGCTTTGAACCCCCCCACATTGCTTCCAGATCCAGACCTGGATAGACCAATTCATGACTGCCCCAAAATACTGGCCAGGGTGCATAATCTCAGAACTGACTTAACGGATGTACCCCTACAAGGTGTAGATCACACCTGGTATACAGATGGGAGCAGTTATATTAAGGGCAATACCAGAAGGGCTGGAGTAGCGGTGACCACTGAAACTGAGGTAGTATGGGGCTCAATCCCTGCCTCCAGGCACCTCGGTGCAGAAGGCCAAGCTCATAGCCCTCACAAAAGCCTTAGAACTGGGAAAGGGACAGGCTGTTAATATACAGACTGACAGCCGTTACGCCTTTGCCACTGCACATGTGCACGGAGCCATTTATCAGGAAAGGGTCCTATTAACGGCAGAAGGAAAACCAATTAAGAACAGACTAGAAATCCTAAACTTGCTAAAAGCCCTATGGCTCCCCAAGAAACTGGCCATCATACATTGCCCAGGACACCAAAAAGGAGATTCAGCAATGAGCAGAGGTAATAACTTGGTGGACCAAATGGCAAGGGAAATAGCCTTAGGGGAGCCGACCATGGCCATCACCCTCCCTGACCCAGGGAATCCAACACTGCCAAAACAGCCTGAATACACACCTGAAGAGGAACAACGGGCCAGAAGCTTCCCCATGTCACAACGAGTTAAGGGATGGTGGCGTACGCCGGATGATAAGGTAATACTTCCAGGTAAACTGGCAGACGACATACTCCAAAAAATCCACCAAACCACCCACATGGGCACTAGACGAATGGAAGACATGGTGTGGCAGGCTGATGTAAAAATCAAGGATGTCCATACCAAAATAGACCAGATTGTGACTAACTGCAGTCCCCAATGCCAAGAACCCTGGAACTCGCCTAAAAGGTAAGCGACCTAGGGCTTATTGGGAGATAGATTTTACAGAAGTTAAGCCTGGAAAATTTGGATACCGCTATCTGCTGGTCTTCACTGACACCTCCTCGGGATGGGCGGAAGCATTCCTGACCAAAGCAGAAACTGCAAAAATAGTTGCAAAAAAAACTATTAGAAGACATTCTTCCCAGGTATGGGTTTCCCCAAATGATCGGGTCTGACAACAGACCAGCTTTTGTCTCTAAGGTAAGTCAGGATGTGGCGACCTTTCTGGGGGCAAATTGGAAATTGCATTGTGCCTATCGACCCCAGAGTTCAGGACAGGTAGAAAGAATGAATCGGACCCTAAAAGAGACCTTAACTAAACTGACCTTAGAGACCGGTGGAGATTGGGTGTCCCTCCTCCCCTTTGCCCTATATAGAGTGAGAAACTCACCTTATCAAATGGGATTAACCCCCTTTGCAATTATGTTTGGAACCACCACCCCCATTGTCCCTAGTCTACAAGAACAAGTCCTAGGTGAATTCCCAGATGCTGATTTACTGTTTAAACTGCAGGGACCCAGTGGGCCCACCAGCACATATGGCCCAAGTTACATGACTTGTATGAGACTGGACCTCCTCCTGAACCCCACCGCTTCAGCCCAGGAGACTGGGTGTATGTCAAGCGCCATTGCCAGGGGACTCTCAAGCCTCGCTGGAAAGGACCATTCATCATCCTGTTGATGACTCCAACAGCGCTTAAGGTCGACGGGATAGCAGCTTGGATCCATTATACCCACACCAGACCAGCAGACCCTTTTGCCAGGAAGAGTGACTACTTGAACCCAGAGGCTACTATGGAATGGAAGGTCCAAAGACACAAAGACAATCCTTTAAAGCTAAAATTGTCCAGGTCCAAATCTCCCTAGGACTCTTGGCTACATGTAAAGGAGATTCGAACTCTCACCTTCCCTATAATCTTACATGGAAGTTAACTGACTCAGTGGGGCAGCCCCTCAACATCACCTCTCATGTAGCCCCCCAGAACACCTGTTATCTTGATCTGAGTTTTGATTTGTCCTTGGTAATGGCCCCCAGCAAAAGCAGATACCCCCCGGGGCCAGGTAAGGTACAATATTATGTTTGTCCTCCACCTTACAGGTCCCCGTGGCGTGAAGAGAACTGCGGGACAATTGATGATTTTTATTGTGCTAGTTGGAGCTGTGAGACTCAAGGTCCCTGGATGAAAACTAAATCGGACGCCCTTACAGAAATTATCAGGGATCCCGGGTTTCAAAATAACTGCCCCTGGTATCCTATCTCAGGAAACAATCCCCCAAACCTCTGTTTCCCTTATAATCAGCTCCTCCTTAAATTCAAAGATAAGGGCAGACAATTCTCATCATGGACTAGAAGTGAAAAACTCTGGAATCAGGCAATACCTTTCGGGATATGATTATGGGGGAATTATAAGACTGTCTCTTGTAGTAGCACCAACAACCCCTAGAGAAGGACCCAAAGACGTAGGACCAAACTGCTTCCTTAACCACCCTAAATCTACCAGAGCAACCCCCACCACTTCCAGCGGCACTACATCCCTTCCCCCGACTCAGAGCTCCCACAATCCCCACAACTCAGACCCATTGTGGGAACTTATGCTACATTCTTATCTAGCCTTAAATGGTACTAGACCAGATTTAACTGAGTCATGCTAGCTGTGCTATGACGCCAAGCCCCACTATTATGAAGAGATTGCTATAATGGGCAATTACACCATCACTACTGATCATTCCCAACGCCGGTGGAATCAGACCAGTAATACCCAAATAACCCTCCAGTCGGTGTTCGGCCAGGGACGCTGTATTGGGCAGGTGCCCCCATCCCACTGGGAACTCTGCAATGTAACAGATGTTGTCTTTAGCAGCCAAAGTTACTTGGTGCCCCCTGCAAACGCATGGTGGGCATGTTCTGACAGGCTCACCCCCTGTGCTTATGGGCAGTTATTAAATCAGAATGTTTGCATTATGGTCCAACTGGTTCCAAGATTAATTTACCATAGCCTAGAGGGCCTTGCCACCCTTTGGGAACCTCACCCTTCAGATCTAGGTCTGACTCTCAGTAGACAAACAAGAGAACCTGTAACGACCCTCATGCTGGCCGTATAACTTCTGTCATTAGAATCGGACAACCAAGATTGGTTTTAGTTACTACTAGAGGGGGGAATGAGAAGACTAAAGCCATTTTGGTGACTCAGGGCCTTTATCCCCAACCCCCACCCAGTTCCTGGAAAAGTAAAAAAAGAAAAAACAAATTTCCTTGTGGGTTCTCCAGCACCAGCCAGTCGGTTCGCAAACTAGGGCCAGCCAATCAGAAGACACAGCACTGACCCCATGTTAGCCAAACTGATCAGCCTAAAGGTCAGTTGACCACACTTACCCTTCGCCCAATCCTATAATGAAAGACAGGAATTCCCCTACGCGAGCTCACCTTCACCCAATCCTGTAACGCCAAGGAATGTACTCCTCTGCTCCTCTGCTTGCGATTGGAACCCATAAAAATCCCTGCTTCCCTAGACTTGGGGCTGCACCTCCCTACCTGCTGCATTGGTGAAGGTGTGCGGTCCCTGCTGGACTCGAACTTATAATAAAGACCCTTTTGTGATTGTATCGGAATCCTGGTGGTCTCTGGTGGTCTCCTGAGCTTGGGCACTACAAGACCATGTCACTATGTAGAGGAGTCCATCCCTGAAATGTGCCCAAACGATTTTCCAAAAAGAAGTAAAACCAATTCCAAGAGGAAAGATAGTTTTCTTAACATATACTACTGGAGCAATCGGACAGCCACAGGCAAAAATAACCAAAGTTGACCTCAATCTCATACCTTGTACAAAAATCAATTCAAAATGGATCACAGACTTAAATGTCAAACATTAAACTGTATAACTTTGAGGGGGAAAAAAAGAAGAAGAAAACCTTCGGGATTCAGTAACATATAAAAAGAATGATACACCACAAACAAATGGAATGTATCATAAGAATGCAAGGCTGGGGGCTGGGATTGTGGCTCAGTGGTAGAGTGCCTGCCTCACATGTGTGAGGGGCTGGGTTCGATCCTCAGCACCACATACAAATAAATAAATAAAGATATTCTGTTCATCTACAACTAAAAAAATATTTTTAAAAAAATGCAAGGCTGATTAACATATCAACAAAATAAAACAAAAAACAAAACCACACATTCCCAATCAATCACTAATGTGGAAACTAAACCACAATAAAACAGGAGAGGGGAAGAAGAGATATATTAAACAGGAGAGGGGAAGAAGAGTATATTAAACAAAGGGGAACAAAAAGAAGGGAGGGAAGATAGAAATAGTAAAGACAGTAACATTTTTATTCTAACATTCTAACATTTTTCCTATGTACACATATGAAAACACCTTAGTGAGGGGCTGGGGTTGTGGCTCAGTGGTAGAGCACTTGCCTTGCATGTGAGAGGCACTGGGTTCAATTCTCAGCACCACATATAAATAAATAAAGATCCATTGGCAACTAAAAAAATATTTAAAAAAAAAAGAAAACACCTTAGTGAATCCTATCAGCACACCCACCCACAAGAATGGGGTCCTAATTAGAATAAGATATATTCCATGCTTATGTAATTTTATCAAAATGGATTCTAATGTCATGTATAACTAAGAAGAACCAATAAAAAAACTCACATGTTCCTGTTAACATGCAGAAAAAGCTTTGACAAAATCAAACGCCCTGTCATGATAAAAGAACTCGATGAATAGAAACTGCTCACTATGATAAAAAGCATCTACAAAAATCCATAGCTAACATCATACTTAATGGTGAAAGACTGGATATGGATGTTTCCCCCTCGAAAGTATCAACAAAACAAGAATGTCCACTCTCACGTCTTCCACAAAACACTGAATGGGAGGTTCTAGCCATGCCAATTAAAGAAAGGATAGAAAAATAACTACTATGTTGTAGGCTTATGTTGTAAGGTCCCAGTAATGAATAAAACAGACAAAAAGCACTGCCTTGAGGAGCTTATTAAGGGAAGACAGATATATAAGTAGTGTGCTAGATAGCAATGGGGCTATGCAGTAAAATAAAACAAGGGGAGATGTAGAAGACTTAGAATGAAAAAATAAGCTCATAAATTCAGTCTTGTAGAGAGCATAAGTAATCATCTGTCAAAGGAATGCTCACAAGGTCTCTTCCATATTGTTTCTAGAACAAAAACATTGAAGACTACAAAATATAGTAAGTTATGTGTTACTGTACTGTATGTCCTTTTACTCTCAAGCAACTGACATCGTAAAATGCTTATGCACTAATATTTTCTGGACACCAGAAGCCACAGAAAACTTACTGGTGGAACAGTTACCAATGTTCATGCTTTTGTCAGCTTTCCTTTTAAGTATATCCTGGAGTTAATCTTCAAAACATTTCATCTTTCAGCTTACCAGAAGGAGGGGTTTGTTTGTTTGTTTGTTTTTTGCAGCCAAAGTTTATCTGCCTTTCTTTGGCATTATGAAAAACTACAAGAGCAGCCTAATTCTTCAGTCCCTAAATATGATGACATGCATAAAATGCAGAGTGTGCATACAACAGCTGTAGGTTAGAGCTGTACCTTTGTTTAAAAACTGCATTTTATATACTCCTTTCATTTTGAAAGACAAACATGTTGCTATTTTTCTACACAAATCATCACTTGTTGCGCATTACAGCTTCACGTAAACATGTACTATGGGAAATAAACTACAAGTGAGAAGACAAGACTAGTGCCATTTTGTTGACTCAGGTCCCCAACCCTCACCCAGTTCCTGGAAAAGTAAAAAAAAAAAAATTTTTGTGTGTTCTCTGGCGCCAGCAAGTCGGTTCGCAAACTAGGGCCAGCCAATCAGAAAAAACAGCACTGACCCCATGTTAGCCAAACCTATCAGCCTAAGGGTCAGTTGACCACACTTATCCTTCACCCAATCATATAATGACAAGACAGGAATTCCCCTGCGCGCTCACCTTCACCCAATCCTGTAACCCCAAGGCATGTACTCCCCTGCTTGGGGTTGGAACCCATAAAGATCCCTGCTTCCCTAGACTCAGGGCTGCACCTTCCTACCCGCTGCGGCCTTGAGGTCCCCCTGCTCCAGCTTGTAATAAAGACCCTTTTGTGATTGCATCGGAATCGGACTCCTGGTGGTCTCTGGTGGTCTCATGAGCTTGGGCACTACAAAAACAGGAGCAAATGTCTTAATTACACTCAGAAAAAAATGCACTCATGGTGTCATTGTGCCAGCACCAACTGTAACCAAAATATGAACATATGGGGCTAGGGATGCAGCTCTGTGGTACAATGTTTGCCTAGCATGCGCAAGGCCCTAGGTTCCATCCACAGTACTTTAAAAAAAAAAAAAAAGGCAAACGAACAAATGCATCCGACAAATTTAGAAGATTATAATTTTTAGGGAGTACAGTGAATGTACTTAATGCCATACATGGTTTAAAAGGTAAATTTGTAGGTACTGCATATCAAATATGTGCATTTTACCACATTGTTTCATCACAACATTACCCACAAGTTTTTAGAAAGCTTCCATTTCATAAGCAAGACGTGTGCATGTGTATGAGTGTGCATACGGCGCACACGGATTTAATGTCAAGCAGCCTGGAGGCGAAGATTGCGACGCTGCCGTTTCCACTTCCCCTCCACTTACCCAGTCTCCAGTGACCACGCCCTCGCGCATACTTGTGTGGGAGATAAGGCCAGGGGACGCACGACTCCAGATCCTCCACACCCCAAGGCCGACCCCAGGGGCCCTGAGGAGCTTCCCAGCGGCTGGAAGGGATCGCGGCTCCGTCCCGCGTGGCTCTAGGACCGCTGCCCTCGGGGAGACCCCTCTGCACCGCGGCCCAGGGCCCACACCGCCATCATCACGGTCACCACCACCGCTCACCGCCTGGCCAGCGCCGACACGCTGTCCCCGCCTCGCCCACACCTCCAACGGGTGACGCACGCGCGTGGCCGCTTGAGCCACCGCGCCTCTCTAGGACGCCAGGAGGGCCAACGACTCGCCTCCTCTCGGCTGCGCCGTGGGTCCTGCGCGGTGGAGTTCCCAGTCCCCGTCGTCCCCCCCCTCCCCCGCAGCCACAGCACAACTGGCCTCTGCCGCCCAGCTCCTTCCGGCCCCAGAGCTCTGTCAGCTTTGACTTGTTTTCCTACATCCCTCCCACTGCGTCTGCAGGAGTGGCCTGTGGGCGCCTCTCCCGCGAGGGGAGAGAGGGAGGCCGAGAGGTCGAAGCAGGAACAATGACTAGATGACCGGTCCTGGTCCGGAGGAGCTGTTAAGCAGCCGCTTATTCCTCCCCGGTGTACTAAATACAAAATAAGAATAAAAATAAAGAAAGGGGGTCTGCGAACTCCTATTGAAGCAGGAAGGTAGACCACCTGTAGGCAGATAGGAATAAGGGCCCCAAAGGAAGGAAGGAGACCATGACATCCTAAAAGGAGACACCTGGCCTTGAAGGCATTCGATTGCTACCGGGGATGACTTCAACCACAACAGCACCTCCTTAGCTACTACTGGCGACGGCCAACCACAAAATCTACCCCCGACCCAAACACTTTCTCTCACCCACAGACGTGCCAAACCCCAGGGTTGGGCAAGTCTTCTCGATTATGTAAATAAGGGGTTAAATTTGTGTACTTCTAACTGGTCTATTAAAATCAGCTCTTGAGGGGCCGAAGTTGTGGCTCTGTGGTAAAGTGCTCGCCTAGTATTTGTGAGGCACTGAGTACGATGCTCAGCACCACATAAAAATAAGTAAATAAGTATTGTGTCCATCTACGATTAAAAAAAAATTTTTTTTTTTAAATCAGCACTTGACTGGTCCACGCTAACATCCCTTATTTACATGGGCTCGACCAATCAGCTGTCCTGGACCATCAGCAATGCCTTAAAAATTTTCTAGACAAAGAACAGCTAGCGCTAAGGGGGAGTACTTTCTCTGCTTTAAATAAATCTTGTTATTCTACTCTCCATTGTCAGTGGATTTCATTCTTGGGATTCGCAAAACAAAGATCTCCCTTAACGCCAGGCTTCTCTGTTACACTATCAGACCTGGAGGACAGGGTCTGTGGGCACCAGTCCTGTCCTCATGGATTCCAAAGTCTCATAATCTTGTTAATTTTAACTTTAACCGGTTCAACTTGTTTTCTGGTAGAGGTGCCGATGTCATTAGGGTAACACTTTGGAGAGTACCTTGTTCCTGCTTGTCCTTGTAGATTTCCTGAGATGTGTAAGCAGTGACTAATCAATAACCTGTGCTATTCCCGTGGAGCAATCAACTATAACAACCAGGTGTTTTGTTTTGTTTTGTTTTGTATCCTCTTTTTGTTCTTTTTATTTATGAAACCAGCCCTCAAACCTATTTTCAGAGCACTTATTCTGGACTAGAATACATGTTTTCACAAGTGGCTCCTCTTAGCTCAAATAAACACTTTCTCAAACACTTATATGAGATTCTGCATTCTTGGTTGACAGTAACTTTGAAAGAGCAGAACCAGATTCTGTGGGAGACTACTTGCCAGGACTCTCGCCTCTCTAGGACTACCTCATCACCATCACCTCCATACCCATGAGAACACAAAACCTTAGCTTCCCAGGGCCTCCACCTATTTTCTTCTATGGATAAAGCATAATGAAGCTTACCTGGTGGATGAAGAATGGCGCTACTAAGCAGCCGGGCACGGTGGCTCACGCTTGTAATCCCAGCACTTTGGGTGGCTGAGACAGGAGAATTGCGAGTTCAAAGCCAGCCTCAGCAACAGCGGGGCGCTAAGCAACTCAGTGAGACCCTGTCTCTACATAAAACACAAAATAGGGCTGGGGATGTGGCTCAGTGGTCGAGTGCCCCTGAGTTCAATCTCCAGTACCAAAAAAAAAAAAAAAGAGAGAGAGAGCTGGAGCAATGTGGGGAAGCTGCCATTTCCTCTAGGAGCAAATGTCATCTATTTAGGATACAGACTCCAAACCATAAGATCATCTGTATCACTGATGGGCATGCTGTGTCCGTGACCAGATAGCTGTCCTAGTAATCTTCTGGTAAGTGCTTCTAGTGGCCAGCCTCAGCGGCCAGTTCTCTCTTTCTGTTGCCATTGATGATGTCCATTTGTGCCTTAGAGCTTTGTGTCACTCATATTTAATGCCTCAGTCACCAAGAATGAAAACAGAAATGGATCCCAAACACCAGAGAGATGGTGATGTTAGAGAAGAGAAACAGATGACACATTCAAACAAGGTAACTGAGGAGAATTCAAGGGGCAATTTCCAAAAGGTGGTGGACAAGGTTAAGGCAATGTATTACAGTTGTCAGTATTTGGAAGCTGTCAGAGCAAGGTACCTGACAAAACTGTGGTCTTCAGGTGAGGAACGCAGCCTACCCATGTTCCAGCACAGTGGAAACTGGTGTAATAAGTAACCTGAAACTGAGTCTCTTCTGATCTCCTGCCAGGGCCTCCTGTTGTCCCAAGAGGAAGGCAGGGGGCAGTCTAAGAAAGTCAGCCTCCCAAGTCTCACATGGGGGACAAATAGTGCATATGGAGGGGCAATTGGAAAATATCCAACACATGCAAAACGGAAAGTGGGAACTGCTCCTCAATGGCTAATTTGTCCAATAATTTCCATTTTAAATAATATTCTTGGGCAATTGACTTGAAGGGTGGGGAGAGATTCGTAATGACCCATAATTGGAAATAAAGAGTTTGGGAGTTTTGAGTGTGCAAGTTCTCTGTGTTTGGGGTGTGCTTACTGGATGTTTTTCATCATGGTATGCACTTAGTATGGAAAGCACCCACATTTGATGTGGTCAAACAGATCAACAAAGATTAGCTTCACTAGCACTTGCAAAGCCCGAGGGTCAGCCATTGGAACTCTGTTTTTGTGCAGCTAGCTTCTTGAAGTTCAAAGAAGTTCTGCTAATTAGGTGATTTCTCCAAGTGCCCAGAGCATTTGAGCCTGTAACAATGAGGTTTCTACACTTCTCTGACAATACTTACTAGCAATATTTCTTGAATGCTTGATATTCTCTCATATTGGGGCAGTTCGCTTAGTAAGAGCCCTAGGTCTTCTGAACTTCAATGTGTATTAATTCAAATCACTTAGGGATCTGGTTAAACTACAGATTTGAATTTAGAAAGTCTGGAGAGGAGCCAAAGAGTATTTATAACAAATTCCCAGGTGCACCTAAGATGATCAGAGACTCTCATGGTGGGACAAAGATTGAGACAATGAAATTAACCCCTGAGTGCAATAAACTATTTCTCTTTGTAGCATGTCACGTTGTTTCTCTATGTTTGCGTTTTTTCTTTTTCTGTTACTGGGGTGATTTGCCACTCCGCTACATCCCCAGCACCACCAACACCCTCCCTTTTTTTCTTAAGACAGGGTCTTGCTAAGTTGCTGAGGTTGGCCTTGAACTTATGATCTTCTTCTGTCTTAGCCTCCCTAGTAGCAGGGATGACAGACATGCACCACCACACCTGGCTCTTTGCAACAAGATTTTTCATGAGACCCTCATAAAACCACAGAAGCAGAATGTTTACACAAGATGAAATTGTTACTGGGGAAAACCCTGAGTAAACTCTCTAACTTCATTTATTCTTAGTCAATGTAAAAATCACTAATGTTGGGGGTCCCACAGCTGGGCAATCCATTATTAGTTTCCCACTAGTTTTGTTGTAGATAACACCTCTGATATGTGGGTTATAATGATGACAGTTGCCTAGGTTGCTTTTCAGGTCACTTTTGCTAAAGAACACTGATTCTTCACTTGGGCCTAGAGATGCCTAATGGGTGACTGGGATAGGATCTCTGTCTTCAATATTATGGCTAATCCCTTTGCCACCTTAACTTTTGAGTCAGATTCTACTCAGTTCTGCATCACATGTTGGAGCTGGTATGTGTTTTCTTCTACTCAACCCTCCTGCTTTATCCACAGCTATAGCAACAGCTCAAGCACTCAAAGTCCTTCAGCCCTGTTATAAGGCCCAGAATAAATGAAAAAGCCAGAGTGTTTGCACAGGATGATAACACCTACAGCTATAAGAGTACAAGTTGACCATGACCACCTGGTGGCCTGATTCTCATGCAAGAAGATACATATTTTGAAACAGTGCCTTTGCCCATTCCAGTGTAACTTACCAGTGGAAGTTATCAAACTATATCACACCCAAGCAAATCAATAAAAACTTGCATGTCCCTTTGTTAGGAGAGTAGCCTTGTCCCTTTTCTTGATCAGTGTCACCTCCCTTCAGCTGAAGTTCCAATTAAAGCCTTGCCTCTATGTCCACACTCACTTAACTCAATTTCATTTCTACCTTCACTTAGTCAAAAGTTCTGTCTCCAGTATCATATCTATGCTGCAGTTCCGGACAACTCTTGGAGCAGCAAAGATCAATGAAGATAAATCAAGGGTTATTAACTTTGCTGCATATTAAAATCCTCCTTAGATCTCTAAAAACATCTATCAATCCAATTAAATCCAAATCTGTGAGTAGAACTCTGCTATGACTAGATTTTAAAATCTCTAGGTAATTCCAAACTTTGACAACCTGAGAGTAGATGATTCTTCCTTTAGCCTGATTCCTTGTTGCATGCAAAACAATAAATGCCAAAGGTTTTTTGTTTGTTTGTTTGTTTTTAGAATTTAAAATGCATCAGGAAACCAGGCATGGTGGTGCATGCCTATAATCCCAGTGGCTCAGGAGGCTGAGGCAGGAGGATTATAAATAGAAAGCTAGTCTCAGCAACTTAGAGAGGCCTTAAGCAACTTCGTAAGATCCATTCTCAAAATAAAAATGGCTGGGGATGTGGCTCAGTAGTTAGGCTCCTCTGGGTTCAATCCCTGGTACCAAAAAATAAAGCAAACTAAATAAAATGCATCAGAATTCTACCTTTCAAAAAGAAGAGGGAGTGTTGGAGATGTAGTTCAGTGGTAGAGTATCATCTTAGCACACACAAAATCACTCCCCAGCACCACCAAATAAAAGGGAGGGTGTGGGAAGGGGGGTTTCCTCTTTAATTTTTTCTCTCATTTTGAAATATGGTAGAAAGCAATTGGGGCACTGGGGGTAGGGATGGGGTCTGGACAGTGACTTGAAAAAATAAAAAAGATTAAAATTGATTATCAACTGTGGGCAAGTGATAAAAACAAATTGTTGTGGTGGGATTTTCACCTCTTTCATGGCCTTGTTTCAGGAAAACCCAGTGTATGAGAACCAGCTGCAAAAAGTGGAAGGTATTGAGACACTGAATAAAGAGGCAAACAAATCCAGGATTGCACAGAATGCAAATTATTAGGGACTTACAGACAGATATGTCTTTGAGTGATTTCAGGAAGATCACCACACCAAGGAAGGAGTTTGTATGTTAAGCTAGACAAAGCTAAGCCATTGCTAACCAGACCCTGGGCCTTCTCAGAGACTGTTAATATGCCAGTGTCAGTTAAGAGATGGTCCAGGCAACAGTGTCCAACACAAAACACTAGGATGACTGTCTTAACAATTTTGTTTATTCTATAAGGTTTGGAATGCATGCTAGGGTCACCAGGCAAACAAGAGGGCTGTTACAGACAAGATGGCTATAGTCATGTCAGGCTAGATCCCTATAGACCTAGAATTCAACCCCTTCCCTGAGGAGAAAAATAGGAAATTAATATAAATGAATTACTTATAAAATTACTTTGTCACATATGTGTGTGTATGTATCTGTATTCATATATACTAAAGAAACACTGATGCTTTTAAAGTAGTACTAAAAAGGACTAAAGTTGAACCCATCTTCTTCTGCAGAGGGTATTCCTTGCCTCTGGACACAGTGGTAGAAAAAGTGTTTCAGGAAGCCAAAAAAGGATACTTGGAGAGCTTAAGAAACTGTGGAATCTTCATTTTTTCTCATTGATGTATCTCAAAAACTAGTATATAGCAGCTGCTCAATAAATATTTGTTGAATCCATCACGAATAATCTCTATATGTAACCTAGTTGTTAGACCTTTTCTATCGTGATAATAATCAAATCCCCACAGGCCCTATTTAGCCAGCATGACAAGAAGTCCTTTCAGCCTTAACCCTTACAAGGAAAATAACCTGAAGTAACCTGGTGCAAATCAATCTGCTTTTTGTTCCTTATTCCTTCCCTCTTCAGCCCTTTTCTGCCTATAAAGCTAATCTCTGCTCAGCTTATTGAAATATCCATTCTAGTTTTTAGAATGAGATGTAGCCCAATTCTAGAACTACCAATCAAAGCCAACTGGATCTTTAAACAGCTGCAATTTTATCTTTTGACAACTGTTTCTATCCTGCCTTTTTCATTTGCCATTCTAGTATCAAGTGTTTTTAAAAATTTTTTAGTTGTTGATGGACCTATTTTTTATTTATTTTTATTTATATGCAATGCTGAGAATTGAACCCAGCACCTCACAAATGCTAGGCAAGTGCTCTACCACTAAGCCACAACCCCAGCCCTTACTATCAAGTGTTTTTTTGTTTTGTTTGTTTGTTTGGTTGGTTGGTTGGTTGGGTTTTTTTTTTTGTACTGGAGATTGAACTCAGGAGCACTTGACCACTGAGCCACATCCCCATCCCTATTTTGTGTTTTATGTAGAGACAGGATCTCACTGAGTTGCTTAGTGTCTCGCCTTTTGCTGAGGCTGGCTTTGAACTCGCGCTTCTCCTGTCTCAGCCTCCCTAAGTGCTGGGATTACAGGCTTGCGCCACCGCACCTGGCTATCAAGTGTTTTTTAATCACATTGATAATATTCAAAATTTCATTTTTCCTCAGGGCCTTGAAGTGAACCTCCTCCTACTAACTGACACCATTATCCTGAGAGAGAGAGTGTGTGTGTGTCTGTGTGTGTGCGCTCGCGTGCGCACACGCTCGCACGTGCGTGTGCACACTTACGAATGTTGAAAAGAGGGGAGGGGTGCTGGCCTTATTAGAGTGGAAATGTAAGAGGAAAAACCAGTCAGGTTAGTGTTTGATTTCTGAATTTGTATAAGAGACAAAGACTTGAGGAGAAAGCTCTGGTTTCACAGGATCTTGTGCAGGTGCAAAGCTCTCTCAGAGCAATCTGGAGGTGGGAATTCCACTGCCTAAGACAACAAACAGAGACCAGTTAATTTCAGTATATGTTCTCTCCAGTGTCACCAACAACTCACTCATCACAATTGCTCCAAGCAAACCTACTGAAAGAAAAGTGGCCAAGGACTGATCACACACACTCACACACTTGGGATCAGCAGTGGGTTTATTGTCAGAAGCCTGACAGGCTGCTACATGGAGGGAGGGAGGGAGGGAAGGGGGGGGCAGCAGCAACTCCCCCTTGAATGTTACCTTTTATAGGCTAGAATCATGGCCTCGTGTTAGGCGCTGGCTTAGTCCTGGTGACTGGCAGACCAAGCATCACCTGATTTTGTGGAAGGCAAGTTTGTTTCTTGGGAACAGAGACCAGCAGTCCTCCCGTCTCTTGAGGAGAAAACAGAGAAACCAGCACATCCTCATCTCAGAGGCCCGTAAGTTGTCTCCTATCTCTCAAACAGAGAACAGAAAAGGACCAGCACATCTCCAAACCGGTAAGATTTTATCTCAGGAAAGTTTCTATTTCTTGAGAATAAGAACAGTATTCGTAAAGTGGGAGTGGGGAAAGGAAGATGGCTCTAATTATACCAACACCTGCTCCTTTATCCAAACAAAGAACTAGGAAGTGCCAACGGGGGCATTGGAAGCCCCATCTGTCTATATTCATTCATTCCTTCATTCACAAAGATTTTTGCCAAGAGTGTGCTCTGTACTTTTTCAGACCAAGGTTATGTCAGTTGCTGAATGTCAAGTACCAGACACTTGTTCCCACCTCCAGGAGAGGAGTCCCACCATGTGTGGAATAGCCAAGAGCATAACAGTACCTAACAAACACCTGGAGCAGCAGTCCTGGGATGTCAACCCACTGCATGGTTGGCAGGTGTTAGGACTGTCAAGGAAGAAAAGACACAGACACTGGATGGAACAACATTTAAGTTACACAAAGGAGAGACAAAGCAAGATTACCTGCAGTTGTGAGTGCTGGTCCCCATGGTTGGTGGGTCTTTGCACAGCCAGCACAGAGATGCACCTTCTGTGCTGCCAGCCAAGAACCCATTCCTGCCCCACAGAGAACAGATATAGCTGTAGGGATGTGTGGATATCATATGATATGTACATGCTGAAACAGAACAAAGAAGTACACATCAAACCTGGAACAGGAAAAGATAGTAACCAACAAGGAAGGCCATGAGCCCAGCACTGGCTATGGAATCTTATTATCTCCATGTAAAGAAATATCTCAGGCTTGCGGCACACTCTTTTGAAACTATGTGAAGGTCAAGGGGCTATGCACATGTAGTCCACCTGCTAACCCAAGCTGCTGAAATAGCAGACAGAGCACATCAAATCTAGTGGATCATCTGCTATGCATTTGGAAGCAGATCTTAGATTTGATGGGGCCAGCTCCTGTGGATGAGGTTGGCTCACAGAATCTTTCTGTTGTTTTTTTTTAAATAACCTTTATTTTTTTTAGAATATTTTTAAATTCATAGCAAAATTGAACAGAAAGTACAGAGTTCTCATATCCTCCCTGTCCACACACATCCATAATCTCACCCAGTATAGATGTCCCCAACCATAGAGGTAAATTTGTTACAATTGATGAACTTACATTGACAAATTACAAACACCCAAAGTTCATGCATTACATTAGGGTTCACTCTTGGTGTTGTATATCCTGTAGTTTTTGACAAATGTATGGCATGTGTCCGTCCTTGTAGGATCATAGGGAATCACGTTACTACTGTAAACACCCACTGTGTTTCCCATGTTCATCCCTCTTTCTTCTCTGTCCCATGGTAACCACTGATCTTTTTTACCATCCCCATAGTTTTGTCTTTTCCAGAATGTTAAGTAGTTGGAATCATACTGTGTGTTCCTGTTCCTAGTTGGCTTCTTTTACAGTCGTATTCAAATTTCCTCCATGGGCGCTAGGATTGTAGCTCAGCGGTGGAGCGCTTGCCTCGCATGCGTGAGGCCCTGGGTTCAATCCTCAGTACCACATACAAAGCAGTAAAAAATAAAGACATTGTGTCTATCTACAACTAAAAAAATGTTTTTTAAAAAAAACTTCCTCCATGTTTTGTCATGGCTTGATAACTCATTTCCTATTGTCTGGATTACCCCAGTTCATTTGATCATTCACCTACTAAAGGATATCTTGGTTGGCTCTAAGTTTGGGGAATTATAAATAATGCTGCTGTAAACATGTGTGGGCAGATTTTTGTGTGGACATGAGTTTTTGATTCATTTAGGTAAATGGTGAGGAGTATAATTGCTGGATGGCATGGACACAGTGCGTTTCGTTTCATAAGAAACTACCAAAAATGTCTTCCAAAATTGCTGTACTATTTTGCAGTCCCACCAGCAGTAAATGCAAGCTCCTGTTGCTTATATCCTCATCAATATTGGGTGCACTTTGGGAGGCTGAGACAGGAGAATCGCGAGTTCAAAGCCAACCTCAGCAAAGGCGAGGCGCTAAGCAACTCAGTGAGATCCTGTCTCTACATAAAAAACACAAAATAGGGCTGGAGATGTGGCTCAGTGGTTGAGTACCCCTGAGTTCAATCCCTGGTACCAAAAAAAAAAAAACATTATTGGGTGTTATCAGCCGGGCACAGTGGTGCACACCTGAAATCCCAGCAGCTCAGTAGGCTGAGGTAGAAGGATTGGGAGTTCAAAGCCAGCTTCAGCATCTTACTGAGGTCCTGAGCAACTCAGCGAGATTCGGTTTCTAAATAAAGTATAAAAAAGGGCTGGGGATGTTGCTCAGTGGTTAAGCACCCTGGCTTCAATCCTCAGTACCAAAAAAAAGAAAAAAAATAGTGTTGTCATTGTGTTTGGAGTTTAGTCATTCTAGTGACATAGGGTGGTAACTCATCTCGTTGTTTTATAATTCTCTAACAACTTATGATGTTAAACATCTCTTCATATGCTTACTGGACATCATTATATCTTCTTTGGTGAGGTGTCCATTCAGGTCTTTTTTTCATTTTTAAATAAAGTTTATTCATTTCTTATCATTAGTTAAAAGAGTTCTTTGTATGTTTTCAACAACAGTTCCTTATGAGATATGGTTTTTGCAAATATTATCTCCCAGTCTGACATTTGTCTTCTCATTCTTTTGACCATGTCTTTCATGGAGCAGAAATTTTTAATGTTATCAATCCGGCTTATTTCAACCCATGAAATTCTTTCTTTCATGGATTGTGTCTTTCTTGTTGTATCTGTAAAGTACTCAAGGTCACCTAGATATTCTGCTATGTTATCTTCTAGTAGTTTTATAGTTTTGTATATTACATTTAGGTGTATGATCCATTTGATTTAATTTTGGTGAAGAGCATGAGGTCTGTGTCTACATTGTTACTATTTGCAGGTGGATGTGCAGGTGTTTCAGCATCATTTATTGCAAAGACTACTTAGCTCCATTGTACTGCCTTTGTTCCTTTGTCATACATCAGTTGGCTATTTATGTTCACCTATTTCTGGGCTCTCCATTCTGTTCCATGGATCTAATATTCTGTTTTTTACCGAATACCACATGGCCTTGATTACTGTAGCTTTATACTAACTCGCCATTTGTCAGTCCTCTTTGTTCTTCTACTTTGATATTGAGTTGTCTACGATGGGTTTCTTGCATGTCCATATAAATTTTAGAATCAGTTCATCAATATCCACAACATAACTTGCTGGGATTTTGATAAATATTGCACAGAATCTGTAGATCAAGTTATGAAGAAATGACATCTTAATAATATTGAATCTTCTATTATTTATTTAAATATGTGGTACAGGTATTGAACCCTCAGCCTTGCACATGATTAGCAAGGATTCTATCACTGAATTGTATCCCCAGCTCATTTCATTGGAATTATAGTTATAGGCCACCATGCCCAGCAACACCATTGAATCTTCTAATTTGTGAACATTTATATCTTTTTTTTTTTTTTTTTTTTTTGGTACTGGGAATTGAACTCAGGGGCACTTGACCACTAAGCCACATCCCCAGCCCTATTTTGTGTTTTATGTAGAGATAGGGTCTCACCGAGTTGCTTAGCACCTTGCCCTTGCTGAGGCTGGCTTTGAACTCGCGATTCTCCTGTCTCAGCCTCCCATAGTGCAGGGATTACAGGCAACCATTTATATCTTAATCTCTGCATTTATTCAGTTATCTTTTCATCAGAGTTTTGTAGTTTTCCTCATATAGACCTTGTACACATTTTTGTTAGATAGATTTATATCTAAGTATCTCATTTTGGGGGTGGTGCTAATGTTAATGTTAATGGTAGTATGTTTTTATTTATTTTTAAGTTTTCATTTATTTTTTGTGGTACTGGGATTGAACCCAGGATTGCTCTACCACTGAGCTACAGTCCCATCCCTTTTTAATTTATTAATTTCTTTTTTAACTTGTTCCTTTTAGATGTACATGACAGTAGATTGTATTTTGACATATTACACATACATGGAGTATAACTTCCCATACATGTTGTGGAGTTACTCTGGTGGTGTATTCACATATGAACATAGGAAAGTTATGTCCAATTCATTCTACTGGCTTTCTTATTCCCAACCTCCCTCCTTTCCCCCCTTTTTTTTTAAAATATTTTGTTTAGTTGTAGATAAACACAATATCTTTATTTATTTTATGTGGTGCTGAGGATCGAACCCAGTGCCCCACGCATGCGAGACAAGCGCTCAACCGCTGAGCCATAGCCCCAGCCCCGTCCCTCCTTTCCCTTTATTCCCCTTTGTCTAATCTAATGAACTTTTACTCTTTCCCCAACCCCTTATTGTGTGTTAGCATCCACATATCAGAGAGAACATTCAGCCTTTGGGTTTTTGGGATTTGCTTATTTCATTTGGCATGATAGTCTCTAGTTCTATCCATTTATTGGCAAATGCCATGATTTCATTCCTCGTTATAGCTAATATTCCGTTGTGTATATATACCACAGTTTCTTTATCCATCTGTCAAAGGGCACCTAGGTTGGTTCCATAGTTTAGCTATTGTGAATTGAGCTGCTATAAACATTGATGTGGCCACATCACTATGGTATACTGATTTTAAGTCCTTTGGTTATTACTAAGGAGTGGGATACTGGGTCAAATGGTGGTTCCATTTCAAGTTTTCTGAAGAATCTTCATAGTGCTTTTTAGAATGGGTGCACCAATTTATAGTCCCACTAGCAATGTATGAGTGTACCTTCTTTCCTGCATCCTCACCAACATTTATTGTTACTTGTATCGTTGATAATTGCCATTCTGACTAGAGTGAGATGAAATCTCAGTATAGTCTTAATTTGCATTTCTCCAATTGCTAGAGATGTTGAACAATTATTCATATATTTGTTAACAGAATATGTTTCTTATTCTGTAAAATGCCTGTTCAGTTCCTTTGCCCATTTATTGATTGGATTATTTGTGGAGGGTTTTTTTGGTGTTATGTTTTTTGAGTTCTGTATATATCCCGGAGATTAATGCTCTATCTGAGGTGCAAGTGGCAAAGATTTTCTCCCATTTATTGATTCTCGATTTTACTTCTTGAGCGTTAGGAGTCTTGTTGAGGAAGTCAGTTCCTAAGCTGACCTGATGGAGACTTGAGCCTGCTTTTTCTTCTAGTAGGTGCAGGGTCTCTGGTCTAATGTTTAGGTTCTTGATCCATTTTGAGTTGACTTTTGTGCAGGGTGAGAGAGAGAAGTTTAACTTCATTATGCTACAGTTTTCCCAGCACCATTTGTTGAAGAGGCTATCTTTTCTCCAATGTATGTTTATGGCACCTTGACTGAATTTATGTGGGTTTTTCTCTGTGTCTTTTATTTGGTACCATTGGTCTTCATTTATGTTTTCATGCCAATACCATGCCATTTTTGTTACTATAGCTCTGTAGTATAATTTAAGATCTTGTATTGTGATGCCTCCTGCTTCACTTGTATCACTAAGGATTGCTTTGGCTATTCTGGGTCTCTTATTTTTCCAAATGAATCTCATGACTGCTTTTTATATTTCTGTGAAGAACATCATTGGAATTTTAATAGGAATTGCATTAACTCTGTATAGCGCTTTTGGTAGTGTGGCCATTTTGACAATATTAACTCTGTCTATCCAAGAACATGAGAGATCTTTCCTTCTTCTAAGGTCTTCTTCAATTTCTTTCTTTAGTGTTCTGTAGTTTTCATTGTGGAAGTCTTTCACCTCTTGTTAGATCAATTCCCAAGTAGTTTTTTTGTTTTGTTTTGAGGCTACCGTTAATAAGATAGTTCTCCTAATTTCTCTTTCAGTTGATTCACCAGTGATATATAGGAATGCAATTGATTTAGGGGTGTTAATTTTATATCCTCCTACTTTGCTGAATTCATTTATGAGTTCTAGAAGTTTTCTGGTAGAGTTTTGTGGGTCTTCTAAATATAGAATCATGTTGTCAGCAAATAGAATAGTTTGAGTTCTCCTTTTCCTATTTGTACCCCTTTAATTTCTCCTTCTGCCTAAATGCTCTGACTAGAGTTTCAAGGACTATGTTGAATAGAAGTGGTAAAAGAGGGCACCCTTGTCTTGTTCCAGTTTCTAGAAGGAATGCTTTCAATTTTTCTACATTTAGAATGATGTTGGCCTTGGGTTTAACATAGATTGTTTTTACAATGTTGGTTATCTTCCTCCTATCCCTAGTTTTTCTAGTGTCTTGAACATGAATGGATGCCATATGTCATCAAATGCTTTTTCTGCATCTATTGAGATAATCATGTGATTCTTGTCTTTAAGTCTATCGATATGATGAATTATGTTTATTGATTTCTGTATGTTGAACCAAACTTGCATCCCTGGGATGAACCCCACATGATCATGGTACACTATCTTTTTAATATGTTTTTGTATGTGATTTGTCAGTATTTTATCAAGAAATTTTGCTTCTATGTTCATCATGGACATTGATCTGAAGTTTTGTTTCCTTGATGTCTTTGGTTTTGGTATCAGGGTGAAACTAGCTTCATAAATGAGTTTGGAAGAGTTCTCTCCTTTTCTATTACATGGAATAATCTGAGAATTGGTGTTAGTTCTTTGAAGGTCTGGTAGAACTCCGCTGAGAATCCACTTGGTCCTGGACTTTTCTTTGTTGTAGGCTTTTGATGGTATCTTCAATTTCATTGTTTTAAATTGATAGTTTTAAATTTCTATGTCCTCCTGATTCAATTTGGGTAGGTCATGTCTCTAGAAATCTGTCAATGTCTTAAAGATTTTCTATTTTATTAGAGTATACATTTTCAAAATAGTTTCTGATTTTTGTCTGTATTTCAGTAGTGTCCATTGTGATATTTTCTTTTTCATCAGGAATTTTAGTAATTTGAATTTTCTCTTGCTCTTCATTTGCTTGGCTCAGAGTTTACATATTTTATTTATTTTTTCAAAGAAACAACTTTTTTCATTAATTTTTAAAATTGTTTTGTTGTTGTTGTTTTAATTTCATTAATTTTGCCTCTGATTTTAATTCTTTCCTGTCTTTTAATTTGGTGTTGATTTGTTCATCTTTGAGATGAAATGTTAGGTTATTTATTGGTGATTTTCTATTTTAATGAATGAGATCAATGGAATGAGCTTTCCTCTTACAACTGCTTTCATAGTGTCCCAGAGAGTTTGATTTTTTTTTTTTTTTTTTGGTACCAGGGATTGAACTCAGGGGCACTCGACCACTGAGCCACATCCTCAGCCCTATTTTTTTGTGTTTTATGTAGAGACAGGGTCTCACTGAGTTGCTTAGCGCCTCGCCATTGCTGAGGCTGGCTTTGAACTCGTGATTCTCCTGTCTCAGCCTCCCTAAGTGCTGGGATTACAGGCTTGCGTCACCATGCCTGGCTCCAGAGATTTTGATATGTTGTATCACTATTCTCATTTACCTCTAAGTATTTTTTTATTTCATTCCTGATTTCTTCTGCTATCTATTGGTCATTCAATAGCATATTATTTAGTTTCCAGGTGTTAGAGTAGCTTCTATTTTTAATTTTATCATTGATTTCGAATTTCATTTCATTGTGTTCTAATAGAATGCAAAGTATTATCTCTCTTTTTTTGTATTTGCTAAGAGTTGCTTTGTGGCCTAAGCTATGTCTGTTTTAGAGAAGGATCTGTGTGCTGTTGAGTAGAAAGTGTATTCAGTTATTGATGGCTGAAATATTCTATATATGTCTGTTGTCTAAATTATTAATTGTATTTTTTAGTTCTATAGCTTCTTTATTTAGTTTTTGTTTGGAGGATCTATCCAGTGGTGAGAAAAGTATGTTAAAATCACCCAGTATTATTGTGTTGTGATCTATTTGATTATTGAAATTGAGAAGGTTTGTTTGATATACATAGATGCTCCATTGTTTGGGGCATAAATATTTATGATTGTTATGTCTCGTTGATGTGTAATTCCCTTAAGCAGTAAGAAATGTCCTTCCCTGTCCCTTATGATTAACTTTGGTTTGATGTCCACTTTATCTGATAGGAGGATAGAAACTATGCTTTATTAAAAGATCCATGTGAATGATGGTTTTTTTCCCACCCTTTTACACTTTCAGTCTGTGGCTGTCTTTGCCTATGAGGTGAGTCTCTTGGAGACAGCATATTGTTGAGTCTTGTTTTTTAATCCAATCTGCCAGCCTATATCTTTTGATTGATGAGTTTAGTCCATTTACATTCAATGTTATTATTGAGAAATGATTTTTATTACCTCATTTTGATTAATTTCTGATTTTTAATTTGAGTTTGTTTCTCCTTTGATTATTCTTCTGATGTAGTTCTTCCCTTTGCTGGTTTTCAGTTTTATTCCTCATTTCTTCTTCATGAAATTAGAAATTATCTAATTGAGTATGTTTTGTAGTGCAGGCTTCCTAGCTGTGAATTCTTTTAACTTTTATCATGGAAGGTTTTAATTTCATCATCAATTATTCTGAAGCTTAATTTTGCTGGGCATAATATTCTTGGCTGGCATCCATTTTCTTTAAAAGCATGGTATATGTTATTGCAAGATTTCCTAACTTTGAGGGTCTGGGTTGGGAAATAAATTGAGATCTGGATTGGTTTCCCTCTAAATGTGACCATCACTTTTCTCTGGCATCCTTTAAAATTCTATCCTTATTCTGTATGTTAGACATTTCATATTAGTGCACCTTAGTGTGGGTGTGTTGTAATTTTGTATATTTGGGGTTCTGTAAGCCTCCTGTATTTGATTTTCCATTTTGTTCTTTAGGTTACATTGAAAAAATTGTGCATTACTTTGGTTTGTATCTCTAAGCTTTCATCTAGCCCAGTAAATGTTAAATTTGGTCTTTTCATATTATCCCGTATTTCTTGGAAGTTCTATTCATGGTCTCTTAACATATTTTCTCCATGGTCAACTTTATTTTCAAGATTATATATTTTGTCTTCATTGCCTGAAACTCTGTCTTCTAAGTGGTCTGGTCTGTTGGTGATGCGTTCCATTGAATTTTTAATTCAGTTTATTGATTCCTTAATTTCAAAAATTCTGCTTGATTTTTTTTCAGAATCTCTGTTTATTGAAGTGATCTTTCACATCCTGTATTTGCTCCCTGATTTCACTTCTTACATCATCCTTTACCTCACCAATCAGTTTAACTATCTACATTCTGAATTCCTTATCTGACATTTCTTCCACTGTGGTGTCAATGGATTTAAGTATCTTGGTTTGCTTAAAGAGATTTGTTCCCTTGCTTTTTCATGTTGTTTGTGTGTCTTCCCATCTAACACTATGGATCTGAAGCAGAAGAGTTTTTACCCTATGGATTTGTGTCCCTGAAGATTTCCAGTACTTCATGCTTTGGGGAGAGACAAATAATAACAACAGCCAATGCAAACAATACACAACATTAAACTAAATAGTTTCTGCTATGACATCTACAATGTTAATTGTCCCAATAAACAGAAATGATTTGATCATTTATTGCCTGCAATAAAAATAGTAAGTTTGCAAAAGAGTTTACAATTTTGAACAGTGGACAGGGAGAGAACAGAAGTGATGTAGGATTTGATGATTATCAGGGAGGAGGAGAGAAGATAGAAGTAAAAAATTAAAGAAAAAGTGAAAAAGAGAACAATATAAACTGGCTATTAGCAGAAGAAAAGACAGAAAGAGAATCAAGGGAAAAATAAGTGAGAAAAATATATGTATAAAGTACAGATTTTTAAAAATAAAAAAAAACAAAGCACAACTGAAATATACTAATCAAATATCCTAATCCTCAAAAAACTGATCCATGAAAAATAACTGTTTCAAAAATGCTAGAAAAGGGGCTGGGATTGTAGCTCAGTGGTAGGCATGCATGAGGCACTGGGTTCAATCTTCAGCACACATAAAAATAAATAAGTAAAATAAAGATTGTGTACATCTATAATTAAAAAAATTTTTAAGAAAATGCGAAAAGAGGGGCTGGGATCGTGGCTCAGTGATAGAGTGCTAGCCTCATTTTGTGAGGCACTGGGTTTGATCCTCAGCCCCACATAAAAATTAAATAAATAAAAAATAAAAAGATATTGTGTCCATCTACAACTAAAAAGAATATTTTAAAAAATTAGAGAAGAGTTTTAATAAAAATGCTAGAAATGAGAAAAAGCTAATATGAATATGTATAAATGTCCAGGAACCATTAAGGTCATAATTAAACAGAAAAGAAAAAAGATCTCAATGAAAAGTTAAAGAATTGTTTCTGTTGGAGTTCAAAAGATTCTCAGCCTCCCTTCTTAGGAGTATTAGGTAGGGTCCTCTGGAGCATGATGCTTGCTCCGCACTCAGGGTGGGACTGCTAGAGTGAGAGAGATAATCCCACAGGCAACAGAATGGTGGTGAAGTACCACTGGAACCCATGTGTGGAAACTAGCAGTCCAATGTGGTCAGTTTACCACACAAGAATGAGACCTCTGCCCTGATCAATGTGGCCCAGTTATACATATTATATAGTACAGGCAAGTGGCATGAGTAAGGTGACTGTTGCATCTTCAGCTTTCATTTCTTTTAGGGTGAATGCTCATGATCTGGCCTATTCTTTAGGCCCTATTCTGTAGGCCCAATATATAATTGTAACCATTTGCTTAGTACATACTAGGTCAGCTTCTGAGTTTCATTCATGTTCCCTTTTAAATAGTCCTTTGCAATGAGTGACAAATAGGCCTCTTTTTCTGTTCACAAGCTGCTGCCGTAGTCCCCGTACCCACATAAAGGAGCCCTCAATTATCCAATAATTAATCTGCAAATCACCACCATATGGCTAGCCCATTTGCAAACAGCCCATGAGTCTAAAAATAATGTAGCAGGGAGTTGCCGTTAGTGTAGACTGCACATCCATCGCCACTGCACAGTTTGGCTCGTTATGCAGAGCATCCTTGTCAGATATCAGACTATCTCTAGGGTATGTCTTAATCCATTTGTGCTTCTATAGCAGACTACCTGTAGTTGAGTAATTTATAAAGAATAGAAATTTAATTTTCGGGCTGGGATTGTAGCTCAGTGGTAGAGTGCTTGCCTCGCATGCGTGAGGCACTGGGTTCGATCCTCAGCACCACATAAAAATAAATAAAGATATTGTGTCCATCTACAACTAGAAAAATATTTTTTTTAATATTTATTTTTTAGTTGTAGGTGGACACAATAGCTTTATTTTATTTTACGTGGTGCTGAGGATCGAACCCAGTGCCTCACGCGTGCTAGGCGAGCACGCTACCACTGCGCCATAACCCCAGCCCCATAGAAAAATATTTTTTAAAAAAAGAAATTTACTTTTTCACAGTTCTGAAAACTGAAAGTCCAAGATTAAGGTGTTGGCAGTCTAGGTGTGTCCTCTGGAGGAGAGAGATACTGTTCCTCACACAGCAGAACAGAAGAGTAAACTCATTTCCACAATCCCTTTTTCTAGTGGCATTATTCCATTCACAAGGACACTTCATGACATAAATACTTATTAGGCCCCACCTATTGTACCAAGGAGTAAGTTTCAACATGAGTTTTGGAGGGGACAAAAACAATCAAAACATAGCAGATGGGTGTCCACAGCTGCTCATTATACTCCAACAGCTTTGAGTTTCACAAATTCCTTAGTGAACCAAGCCATATCATCAGCTAGTGTATTTTCAAATCATGGGAACTTAGCTAAGGGGCCATCCGCTTTGGGGCTGTTCAGACTCCTTAGGCAAGGCTGCCACTTTCATGAAATCAGCTGATTCCTGAGGGTCCCAGAATGAGTAACATTTCCATTTAATAATGGAGCATTGTTAACCTGTCCCCCTGTTTTTAAAAAAGGTAGGATTAGGAAGTACTGTGAAATATTAAATCAGATGAGTTTAAGAAAAACTTATGGTTACTGTCATACAAAATGTGCAATACAGATCATGAACTGGGAGACTCATACTCATGATAAGAAGCTCTGAAGCCGGGTGCAGTGGTGCACACATGTAATCCCAGCACTTAGGGAAGCTAAGATAGGACAATCGTGAGTTCAAAGCCAGCCTCAGCAATGGTAACAGCCTCAGCAATGGTGAGGCATTAAGCAACTCAGTGAGACCCTGTCTCTAAATAAAACACAAAATAGGGCCAGGGATGTGGTTCAGTGGTTGAGTACCCCTGAGTTCAACCCCCAGTACCAAAACCCCCCACCCCAAAATAAAAAGCAGCTCTGCCTTACCTCAATGTTTATAGCAGCATGGTTCACAATAGTGAAATTATGGAATCAACTCAGGTTCCTGTCAATAGATGAATAGATTAAGAAATTGTAGCTGCGCACTGTGGGATTACATGCCTATAATCCCAGCAGCTCAGGAGCTAAGGCAGCAGGATCACAAGTTCAAAGCCAGCCTCAGCAACAGCGAGGCACTAAGCAACTCAGTGAGACCCTGTCTCTAAATAAAATACAAAATAAGGCTGGGGATGTGGCTCAATAGTTGAGTGTCCCTGAGTTCAATCCCTGGTACCCACCCTCCCCCCAAAAAAAAGAAAAAAGAAAGAAATTATGGGCTGGGTATATAGCTCAGTTGGTAGAGTGCTTGCCTTGCATGTACAAGGCCCTGGGTTCAATCCCCAGCACCACAAAAAAAAAAAAAAAAGGAAAGAAAAAGAAATTGTGGTATGTATATGGCTGAGTAGAACTCCATTGTGTGTACATGTGTGTGCATGTGTGTGTGTATTTGCTGATAAATCGATTGAAATGGAGAATATCATGCTAAGTGAAATCAGCCAAACAGAAACTCCAAGGTCAAACGTTTCTCTCATATGTGGAAGCTAGAGTAAAATAAAGGAAAGGGGGAGGAAAGGATGGGATAACATAAAGGCAAGACCAGTAACAGAAAAAGGAGATCAAAAAGCAGAGTGGAGCAAATCAAAACTCTCCTAAGATTTCATCTCACGCCAGTCAGAATGGCAATTATCAAGAATACAAACAACAATAAGTGTTTGCAAGGTTGTGAGGGGAAAAGGCACGCTCATACATTGCTGGTAGACCTGCAAATTGGTACAACCAATCTGGAAAGCAGTATGGATATTCCTTAGAAAACTTGGAATGGAACCATCATTTGAGCCTGCTATCCCACTCCTCGGTCTATACCCAGAAGACTTAAAAATAGCAAACTACAGTGCTGCAGCCACTTCAATGTTTATAGCAGCTCTATTCACAATAGCTAAACTGTGGAACCAACCTAGATGCCCTTCAAGAGACTGGATAAAGAAACTGTGATATATATACACAATGGAATATTACTCAGCAGTAAAAGAGAATAAAATTATGGCATTTGCAGGTAAATGGATGGAGTTGGAGAATATCATGCTAAGTGAAGTAAGCCAATCTCAGAAAACCAAATGCTGAATGTACTCATTGATAAGTGGATGCTGATCCATAATGTGGAGAAGGACATGGGAACAATGGTGGATCTCTGTTCACAGGGATGTAAGGGGGGAGGGGGCACGGGGACAGTAAAGGTGGTAGAATATGATGGTCATCATAACCCTAACTTTATGTATGACTGCATATATGTTGTGATTGTACACAACTTACAACTAGAGAATTGATATGTTATCCTCTATCTATGTACAAAGAATCAAATTGCACTGTTATCATGTAAGCCTAAATAGAACAAATACATAAATTAAATATAAAAAAAAAGCCGAGTGGAGGAATGGGTTAGGGGAGGCAATGACAATGAATTCTTTAAAAATCATGTTATATGCATGTATATGTGTGTGTGTTTATGCCATGTGCATAAATTTCACCTTTTTGCATAAGTAAAAAATAACCAATCAAATATAAATAAGTAGACAAGCAAAAGGAAGTATAGTAGAGGAAGGAGAACAGGGTAGGGGAGGCAGATTGAAGGCAAAAGGGGGATCATGAACTGAAATTGAATTCCATACATGAATGAATTTGTTGGGATGAACCCAATTACTATGTATAACTATAAAGCTCTAATAAAAAAAAAAAAAGCAGCAGCAACCCCAGCTTATAGCCACTATAGTGGTTAATAAAGCATAAAGGAGTAAATACTTTGACTTTTTCATGATTGGCTGCTATATATTAACATTATTTGTAGGGCAAATAGAGCTATTTATTTGTCTATAGCTGATTGGTTTAATTTTATTAAATCATAGTGACAAAACATGTGTTTCATTTATAATCAGATAGTGTTTGAGGGAATGACCCGAGTTTTAGTTATGTGATTGTAGGCAGTTGGCCTTGTGTATATTGAAACCATGGGTTCCATTGTTATTTTTCTTTAGCAGTATCCAAATGAAGATGGGCGTCTTAGCTCTTAAGGCAACATACAATGCTTTAGTAGTCAGCCATTCTGCCTTCATTAGGGCTCAATAGCAAGTTAGAAGTAATGAAAGGAAGGGTATCTGGAAATTATCTTGGGAATACATCCAAATTCTGAGGATCCAGGGCTGTCTCTTGTTGCCAGGCTTCAATCTGCATGGGTAGAAGTCAGTGAGACCTGTAGTTCTATAGGCACATGGCTCCCTTGGCTCCACTGGCAGGACTGAAGCAATGCATGTTGCAGGCCCCTAGAGGTTTCTGTTGTTGGAGGCCCCATTCAGAAGTGGCTGCTTTGCAGGTAACTAACCACAGGAACCAAAACACAAAAACCCTCAAGTGTAGTACGCACTGTCTCCAAGAGCTGAACAAACCCACCAGCTGCTATTCATTTCTTATAGGTGGCAGTACCCAAGTACAATCATTGTTTTTACTTTATCAGGAATACTCCTCTGATAATTACATGGCTCCAGGGACTGCACTTATTGAACAACTCCCTGGATCTCATCAGGGTAGGCAGTTGGCCTGCCTGTGCCATAGTCTGTGGCCTTATGTAGGGACTGGTCAACTTGGTTCTTAGGCCAACAATGAAGATGTCATCAATATAGTAGATGACAAGTACCTAAAGAGGTAACTGGGAACATTGCAGATCAGAGTAATTGAAGTACTGCTATGGAATGAACTATGTCCCCGACAACTCATATGCTGAAGTCCTTAGCTCCAAAACTACTGTGCCTGGAGTTGTAAAGCTGGGAATGAGGAAGGCTATGAATGTGCACTGTCCAAGACAAGGGAAGAATGACCCTTACCTTGTACATTCAGAGATCATCAGGGACACCTCCTGCTCTAAACAGGTCATAAGGTCTCTGACCAAAGCTGGGTTAGGACTACCATACCATCCCAGGTGTCCTGGCATTGAACCAAAGAGGCTTATTCTCAAGCCGTGAGATCTCATAAAATTTGCTTTGCTGCTTTTTAGACTTTCTTCCCATTTCAAACTGAAATGTCTCACCACTGATTTTGGAAGCATATAACATGTCTGGCTTCACAGGTTCAAAGATAGAGAAGAATTTTGACTCAAGATGAATTGTGCATTTATCTCACCTATATTTGATTTTGATACTTAGATGAGATTTTGGATTTAAGACAGTAGAGCAGATACTGAAATAAGACTTTTAGGGATGTTAGGATGGAATAAGTGTATTGTACATGGAAGGACATGAATGCTGGGGGCAAATGTGGGATGTTATAAATGAGTATGTTGAAGCCCTAATCTCAAATGTGATGCATTTAGAAGTTGGAACTTACTGGATTTAGGTCATGAGGATAGGGCCCTCATGATGGGATTAATGTCCTTACAAGAAATGAAAGAAGAATCAGCACTCTTATTCTCAACTGTAAGGACACAGCAAGAAGTTGGTCATTTGTAAACCAGAAAGAGTCCTCACCAACATTCAACCATGCTGGCACATTGATGCTAAACTTTCAAGCTCACAGAATGTCCTCAAGGAGTAACTCTCTGCTATTTAACCCACCCAGACCACAGTATTTCACTATGGAAGTTTCAATAAACTAAAAGCCGTTGCTAAAGATATGTACAATCCCCACCCATGTTCAAGTACAGTTATGTCCAGGTTATTTCTAACAATATTTCAATCCATGTTATAGAGATTTTCAGTGATAAAAAAAAAACAAAAAACCTTCCAAATTCATTTTATAAAAGTTAGCAAAACATCACCAAGTTGGATCTAGTTATGTACTTGACAAAAAAGAAAAAAAAAATTTCACTATGAACAAATAAATTTTATTCAAGGAGTATGAGGAGATTTCAATTATTTGGAAACTTGTCAACAAAATGAATTTAAAAGGACATAAGCCATAAAATTACCATTTAAAAAAACTTCACAAAACTTTGCAACCAAATAACTGCTACAGTATATACTGTGTATCAAGTATTATTTCAAATACCTTATACATATTAACAATTTAATCTCCACAACTGTATGAGGTAGCTCCATTTTATACATGGAAGAACTAAGATACAAAAAAGCTAAGTGACTTGCCCAAGGCCACATGCCTAAAAGTCTGGTGGAGCAAGGTGAATCAGGGATGCTGGGCACAAAATCTGTGCACTTAACCACTACATTGCTTCTTCTAAAGGCAGGAAGAAAAGAAAACTTCCTAAGAACAACAGGATATTTATCCTTTTTACAGAGATCTCAACAATGAACACCATATAAAACGAAACAGTAAGAATGTCCCCCACCACTGAGGTAAGAAAAAGACAAGCAATATTTGCTACATTTAAAAAAAGTTCTTGCTGATGTAAAACATAAGTGGCATAAGATTAGAAGGTGATATAAACACATCATTATTTATTATATACCTACCTAAAAAAACTGAAAAACTACTAAAACTAAAAATAATTGAGCAAAGTAACTGGATCTTGATAAAAAATTTTTAAATAATAATTAGCATTGGCCATGGTGGCACATGCCTGTAATCCCAGCAACTGGAGAGGGAGGCTGAGGCAGGAGGATGGGAAGTTTGAGCCCAGCCTCAGCAACTTAGTGAGACCCTATCTCAAAATAAAAAAAAAATAAAAGGGTTAGGGATACAGCTCAATGATAGAGCACTGCTAGTTTCAATCCCTGGTACCACAAAATAGTAGTAGTAGTAGTAGTAGTAGTAATAGTAGTAAAGTTTATACCATCAATGACTAAAGAAATGAAATATGGCTTTAAGTTACAACCATTTTTCCTCCATCCAAAAGCCTATGCTCTCTCAGGAATACAAGGGATTCATTCCTACTGGACAACTACACCCAACTGGTGATAGTGGGCTAATTCAGTTATGAATAGTATTGGTTCCCACCGCCAGAGACTTAGTGTGGTAGGGAATGAACAGAGAAGAACCAGGAGGTAACATTAACACCAAACAGGCAGACAGTTTTACTGAAGATGTGACCAAAAATGTTGAACTCAGGGTGAAGGGCTAGAGCCATGAGCTCATCCAGGGCTTGGCTGTTCCTCAGGATTAGGAAACTCATTCCCCTACAGCCCCACCAAAAAAAAAAAAAAAAAGTCCACTCCTACCTCAATAATTTTAAAGGAAAATAGAAACATAACTGAAAATACATATTAACAAATGGCATACTCCCAATTTTGTCCTGAGTTCAGTAATCTTTTTAGATCTTGAAAAATGGTTAGTTTTGTTGTCAAATTGTCAAGTACAGTTAGGGGATTGTACCCAGGGTCTCATGCATGAGCACTTCCATTTTCAGAAGTCTCAGTCTAGTGTATGTAAGTGTATTAAGGAAGGTTAGATTTGAGAGTTGGGTATTAAAATATTTTTAAGAACTAGTGTTCAACCTGTATGTTTTTGCAAAAATAGATACCATACCCTTGCAAAAATAGATACCATACCCAACCTCAAAATCCTACAAAGTTGATATGAAGTATACTCATATACTTTTAGAGCAATTTGCAGGGTAACTTAACAACAGCTGTACATTGTAGAATCAGTTAATTTTTAAAAAGTATGATCCAATCATAAGTTTAAAAGAAACCCAAAAGAAAGAAGAAGGTCTTTCAGAGATTAAATAAAGCAGGAAGAAAAGGGTTTCTACATAGAAAACACAATAGATGAGAAGCTACATATTACAATAAGAAAACACAGATGTGGAGGGCCATAGACAAGAACTAGGAAAGAAAAGACTGATAGAATGACTTATAAATGACAATAAAAATGTTCTTATGGAACAATATTGTAGAATGACTTTATGTAGTAAAATTGATTAGCTGCAATAAAATACAGAAGATACAATCATTCCTATGAACACACAATATGATTATGGGAGACATACTAACAAATGAGATAAATTTTAAAATAGGAAAAAGGAAGGAAGAAAAAAGCCAATCTACAAGTAAATTAAATGCCTAGACCTTACTTTCCCAATGTAGGAAAGGATCACACTAAGTTACTTCCTCCTTAGTGACCCAATGGAAAGCAGTAGGCAAGGGTCTGCTTTGATTAATAGTTCCCAGCAAAAGACCAGGATGAACATCCTTCTTACAAAGAAAGTTTCATGCAAAGTTCCTTGTTCTCTCAGAGAACCATGCCTTATGATATCGACTGAGGCAGACCTGAGGGTTTCTCTCCAGTGTGAATTCGCTGGTGGTGATTAAAAGTGGAACGCTGACTAAACGCTTTCCCACACTCAATACATTCATAAGGTTTCTCTCCGGTGTGAACTCTCTGGTGCACAATAAGCTGTGAACTGTCACTAAAGGCTTTCCCACAATCATTGCATTTGTAGGGCTTTTCCCCAGTATGCGTTCTCTGATGTACCATAAGGCTAGAACTGTAACTGAACACCTTCCCACACTCATTGCATTCATAGGGCTTCTCACCAGTGTGGATTCTCTGGTGTATAATGAGGTATGAATTTTGATTGAAGGATTTTCCACACTCATTGCATTTATAGGGCTTTTCACCTGTGTGAAGCCTCTGGTGCCGAATAAGGCACTTGCTCAGGCTGAAAGCCTTACCACACTCACTACATTTAAATGGCTTTTCTCCAGTATGAATTCGCTCATGGTCAACTAGGTGACAAATCTGACTGAAGGCTTTCCCACATTCACTGCATTTGTATGGTTTTTCCCCGGTGTGGAGGCTCTGATGTCGAACAAGACATTTACTCCAACTAAAGGCCTTGCCGCATTCATTACATTCATAAGGCTTCTCTCCAGTGTGGATCCTCTGATGGTCAATAAGACTTCTGTTGGAACAGAAAGCTTTCCCACACTCATTACACTTGTAAGTTTTCTTACCAGTGTGAAGGACCCGATGTCGGACAAGATTTTTATTCCGACTAAAAGCTGCCCCACATTCCTTACATTCGTAAGGTTTCTCCCCAGTATGGGTTCTCTGGTGATCAAATAGTTTGGAACTCTGATTAAAAGCTTTTCCACATTCATTACATTTATAGGGTTTCTCCCCATTATGAAGTCTCTGGTGTTGAATGAGATGGGAGCTGTGCCGATAGGTCTTCCCACATTCATTGCACTCATAGGGTTTTTCCCCAGTGTGGGTTCTGAGATGAACAATTAGTTGCGAGGTCTGCCTGAAGGTCTTACCGCACTCATTACACTCATAGGGTTTCTCTCCAGTGTGGATTCTTTGGTGGCCAATAAGGTGTGAACTCCAATTGAACACTTTACCACATTCATCACACTGAAAGAATTTCTGTCCCTTCAGGACTCCTTGATATTCATCAGGACTAGGGGAAAGATTTGGATGTTCCCCTACTTCCTTATAATTTTTGCATCTGTCTTCCATAGAGTTTTTCTTATCCTCGCCTGTTATTTCCAAGAAATTGATTTCCAGTTGGTTCCCTTCTTCATCTGAGGGCTGCCCTTCCAGCTTCCTCAAAGTATCTTCACAGACATCGCCAACTTCTGGTCCCATAAAAGTCACCCCAGAGAATCCCCCTGGTGACCTATCAGATGACTCTGATCCTTTAGAAATGGCCTGCTTTGGAGTGAATTCAGAACTCTCCATCCTTTTCTCACCTGCTGCCAAAAGAAGAAAATAACCTTTACTCACTTCATGCCCTGTTATGGAAACAGAACCAAGAGCCTATTATATCAGAAAAAATGTCACCTTATGGTTAGGAATAAAGGAACACATTGAGAAAGAGAGGGGAAATAGGAAATATCTGGTTTTTTTTTTTTTTTTCCTTCAGGGATAGAAAAACAAAGAGGGTGGAGATGGTCAGAGAAGGAAGGTGGAAAAAGAGATACCTGGACAGACAGATGTTGAGCCAGAACAGGTAATTACACAATGAAAAACAGAGGCCCCAGGTGGTAAAGCATGATGCAATCTTCTAGAAGTCATTGTGATGCTATCTCCCTATTAAAATGATAAATTCTGTTACTTTCTAACCATGATATTGTGTGCTTCCATGCTTCTCAGAAAACATGTTGTGAGAGAGAAAGTTGGCAAACACCTCAAATTAAATACAAGAAAGAGAGAAAGCACAGATGTGAGTGAGTTGATGAGAGATTATGTTGTGAGGATATGACTAGGAAAATGTATAAAAAGGAGAGATCTTATATGACAGAAAGATGACAAGATGTGGATATAGTTTCAGAAATGCTGGAGAACAGTGTTGAAAAGGACAGCAGAGCTATAAAAGTGGGGATGCCATAGGCACTCAGGGCATTAGACTGGTAGGAGCCAGTTCTGTATTCCTCTAACACTCTAGCGATATTGCTCAGTGGAAGAGCACTTGCCTAGGCATGTGTGAGGCCCTGAGTTCAATCCCTGGCACTGTAAAAAGAAATCAAGAGGGCAAAATTATTTGAAATTAGAATTAAAATATATCTTGGGATCTTGATTCTCTAGAATAAGAAAGAAATTGGACAGATGTGTCATTTTCCTAGAATTCTGAGTTCTGAAATACAAAATCTGTGAACAAGCAGAGTACTCAGTTATCAGTAAAAACTATAATGTTGGTTCCTTTCAATCGTGTTTTAACCAAGGCCAGGACATCACACCATTTATGAGATGTCTGGCTCAATGACTCTCATGTTCACCCTTTGTCAAGATGGCCACTATTTTAAGTTTGTCAATCACAAGGCCTACCCTTTTCCAGTCTTTGCAGAGAGGGAAGCTCAAGCAACTACACTTTGTGTCAAGTGACCCTGAGTATCACATGAGGAACCACAGGTGACTGGACTAGGGCCAGGCACTAGACCCAAGTACAACTTGTCTGTAGGTTAGTCATTAGCCTCTGCTGTGGTCTGGGCCAGAAACTGCCAAAACACAGATGATATTTAATGGCTTTAGCAATTAGAACCCCTTTCTAAGTAAATTCTGACCTGGAAACTAGGCAAAATTATAGCAATTACAAGTGAGACCTAAGGCTGAAATGATGCATGGAGCCAAGTCAAACCATCAGAAGCCAAAATATAAAGAATGTATGAGGGGGGCTGGGATTGTAGCTCAGTGGTACAGCGCTTGCCTTGCATACGTGGGGCCCTGGGTTCAATCCTCAGCACCACGTACAAAGCAATAAAATAAAGACATTGTGTCCATCTACAACTAAAAAAAATTATTAAAAAAAAAAAAGAATGTATGAGGGAATCAAAAACAGAATTGAGAAGGAACTATGATAGATATATAAGTTCCAGAGTGAAGAAATGTGTAACAGTGACAGAAGCAGAGAAAAACCAGACATAGTGTGATACTGGAACACTAGCGTAAAATTTACTTGCTTGTGCTGCTGAGGCTCCTGGGCTGTCCTGGGTTGTGGCTCATTCTCCTTGAGGCCCTGTTTCCTACAGTCTGGTCCTGCTGATTTTTTTATTCTGGGTTCCCATTACTGTAAGCTTTAAAACACATAGCTCCTTACTTACCATAGACTAAGTAACTCAATTCCTTACAACCTAGAATACTCAAACTAGGTACCATATGTCCATTAATCATGAAGTAAAGGAAATGCTGATCATTGTTAAAGCTGGGTGATGGGTGAGCGAGGTTCGCTATACTATTCTACTTTGGAGATTTTCATAATAAAAAGTAGGGGGAGCTGGGCGCGGTGGCTCACGCTTGTAATCCCAGCACTTTGGGAGGCTAACACAGGAGAATCGCGAGTTCAAAGCCAGCCTCAGCAATGTCGAAGTGCTAAGCAACTCAGTGAGACCCTGTCTCTACATAAAACACAAAATAGGGCTGGGGATGTGGCTCAGTGGTCGAGTGCCCCTGAGTTCAATCCCTGGTACAAAAAAAAAAAAAAGTAGGGGGGAAACATGGTGAAGAAAACATATGGAATATTAAGTTCTAGGGAAGAGAATCATTACCCAATAAGACCATGCTGCAATAATTTTCTGTCATCATGTTATCGTACAGGGCTCTCTGACTGAGGGCAGGGCCTTTTCACTTTTTCTGTATATAGTCTACAAACTGGTCTTCACACAGGTAGTCTCCTGGAATGACAAGTTTCTACTACTCAGGAACAGTCCTAGCTTGAAGGGCAGAGTCATAAGATGGCACAGGGTACAGGCTCTTGGTAGGCAAAGGGATGAGGAGAGAAGCTGGGATAACACTATAAAGGACAAGTCTATGGAAAAGCACTTGCCCTGCAGGCATGAGGCCCTAGGGTCAATCCTTAGTACTACAAAAAAAAGTGGGGGGAAAGGGGGATGGAAAATCCAGGACAAACCAAAGTCCATTAACTATGAATAGGGACCCAACTCCAGAGAAGCAGTTAGGCATGAGCCCCAGGCACTGTTTCAGACAGGGCAGAGACCTGGAGGTAAGCTCCAGTCATATACTTGGGTCACAAACACAAGAACTCAGGGGGAAAAAAAAAAAAACAACAGAAAGAGCCATGCTTGTCTGGGGCCTCACTGTTATAATTTGGATATTATTTCCCCCCAAACCTCATGTGTTGAAGGCTTGGAACCCCATGCATCAGTGTTCAGAGGTGAGGCCCTTGGGAAGTGACTGGATCATGAGGGCTGTGACATGAATAGATTCATCTATTTATGGATTTTCTGCTTAATGGGCTATTGGGAAATAGTAGAAACTTTAGGAGGAGTAGACCTATTTGGAAAAGAGATGGCACTGAGGGCACACCCTTAAATGGTATGTTTTGTTCTTGGCCCCTTCCTTTTTCTGTTGCTTCCTGGCCACCATGAGGTGATCACCTTTGTTCTACCACATGCTTGCCACTATGATGTTCTTTCTTACTCATCCAAGCCCATGAACAACACAGCCAAATGACTTATGTACTGAAACCTTTAAAACTGTGAGCTTTTAAGTCTTTCTTCCTTTAATTTCATTTCTTCGGATAGTTACAGCAAAGGAAAGCTGACTAATAGACTCATCATCTGAAGCACAGTGGCTGCTACTTGGTCTCTTGAGTTCCCCACCTAGGAAAGGGCAGAACTGTAGATGTAAGCTGAGCTGAGGGAGGAAAGTGGGCCCAGCCCAGCCTTCAGCTCCCGTAAGGATAATATTCCCAAATAGGGGATTCAAGAGAACCTAGGCAGCTCCACACACTGACTCTTGGCCCTCTGCCTAAAGGCTTTATCCAAAGTGTGCTGTGCCTGTTCCTTAGAGGGCAGAATGGGAGGTCCCAGATCAAACTGAGAACTGGGTGTTCCTCCTAGCTTGCACTCTCTTCAACCTATCTGAAGAAAGCTATGTTTCTGACCAGTTCTCTCTCTGCCATGGCTTCCCCATCACCAGCCTAACCTGATTTCCCCTCAGGTCTCTGGTCCCTCATGTTCAGGTGTCTGTTCTTGTTCTTGCCATGTCATTATGGACACCCTTGGGAGTCTAGCCTAGTGCTTCCTTCTTTTCTGTCAATGAACTCACTGGCTCTCATAGCTTTCACAATTCTAGCTTCTCTCATGCACAAGGCCCTGGGTTCCACAGTCAGCACAGAAAAAAAAAAAAAAAAAAGTATGAATGTACTTAATGCCACAAGTGGTTAAATGGGTAAATCTGTAGGTACAGTATGGCAAATGTCATGGATATTTTATCAAAATGCTTCATCATACTACTCCCAAATTTTTAGAAAGCAGCAGCATGACCCCATTCCACAATCAAAATATATATGTCCCGTGAATGAGTATACATGCTTGTGCACCTATACTTAACCCAGTAAGTCCCAAGTTTTCAATCCGCGAATATTTCAATGAAATTGGCATGGGAGCATTAAAATAGTTTGGGAATCATAATCTACAGCTTATATATGTGTGTGTGTATGTATACGTGCATATATGTTATATTAATTATATAGTTATATTAAATTATATGAATTATATTATATATTTATTTTATGTAATTTATATAATCATTACTTATATTAACGTTACATTTTAATGTTATTGTTACTATACATTTATATTATATAGTATGTACTATATTTAAGTTCTTATGGGTGTTCTACGTCTGGCACAACGGTACCAAAGGGTTAATGTCAAGCAGCCTGGATCCCTTCACTTACCGGCGCTCTCTGACCGTTTCCAGTGACCACGACCTCGCGCATACTTGTGTGGGAGCAAACGTCTGAAGAAACCCGACTCCAGATCGTCCACACCCTGAGGCCGACCCCAGAGACTCTAAAGAGCGGCCCCGACCTTCCCTTCCCCACACCCAGGGGCAGCTAGAGGACCTTCGCCCTCCGGAATCCAAGCCGCACGGCTGAACCGCCAGGTGAAGGCTCTCCTCGTTTCGCCTCACCGCGCCGCCGCGTTGCGCACGCGCGTAGCCTCCAGGGCCATCGAGCCTCTCTAGGATGTCAGGAGAGTAGACGTCTCGGCTCCTCCAGGCTTGGGATCCGCGCTGGGGGCCTGCGAGCCGCAGAACACCTTGCCCCAGGTCGCTCTTTGCTGCTTCATACCTCGCTGCCTCCTTCCCAGCCCTTCCGGGCCCCAGAGCTTTGTCCGCGTCGGCCTGTTTTCCCACATCCCTCCCACTGCATCTGCAGTACTTCCAGGCCTCTCTCCTCCCAGGAAACATAGGGAGCCAAAGTGAGGGGTCAAAGTAGGAACTGCAAGCCCAGGAATATATCAAACCCCCGACAGGGAAATTCCCAAACAAGGCTCTCAGGCTTCTGCATCTCCTTGTAAGGATGTGTTCCAGGCCCTAGCGTGCAACTCTTCAACAATTCTCAGGCAGCACGTGACTGTTTTCCCAGCATTGACACCCAATCACCTACTATGGGTGGAACTTCACCTCCGTGAGAAAAACAGATAAGAAATTACACAATTAGGCCCATCTTGGTGGCCCACGCCTGTAATCCCAGCAGCTCAGGAAGCTGAGACAGGAGGATCGCAAGTTCAAAGCCAGCCTCAGCAAAAAGCAGGGTGCTGAACAATTCAGTGAGACCCTGTCTCTAAATAAAACACAAAATAGGGCTGGGGATGTGGTTCAGTGGTCGAGTGCCCCTGAGTTCAACCCCCAGTACCCTCCACATACACAAAAAAAGAAATTACACAATGAAGTTGCAAATGGTTACAAATATTATATTGAAAATTAACAGGGTTATTTGAGTGACTGATCTTAATACTTTTTGATGCCTTTCTATGAGCTCTTAGCACACTGTCGGTCACATATTGGTTTTGGTGGCCCAAGAAAATAGTGTCAATAAATGGGATAGCCATTGAGGCCATATCCTTTGGTCTATGCACTATAACATCCCAGAAAATCTCTCCTGTCCTATTTCCCTGTGGAGAAAGAGTGGGGGCTGGCATGGCTCTTAGCTGAGATCAGAGAATCTGCAGGGATAGGGGATGTAGGCAGAATAGTAAGGAGGACTAGACAGACTAAAGAGCAAGCTTCCACGGAAAACTAAAATCCTTGTCCAGGAATCAAGGCCAAGAGTATATCCAAAGTACCCAGATAGGATGAGGGTCAAAAGTAAACTGGAAAATCAGAAGAGGCTGGTTCCTGGGTTATAACCTGGAAAGGCTCTGTGCGGCATTTTGAATTGTAAAATGAGGTACAAAGCAATAAAATGTTCAGTTTATACGAATGATTACAGCCATTCTGATTCTTACCATTTTTTAAAGTTTTAATGGACAGATTGGTAAAGAGCAACTGCCCAACTCCATAGGGGCTCCCTGTACTCCAAGCTGCTTTAATCATATTCATGTTCCAACAGCGGTCAAAAGCCAACATTATAACAAATTTAGTTAAAAATCTAATTGGCTTTATTTGCAACTGATGACTCAGGACAAGGTCCTGTTCTATAAAATAGATAAGCAGCTCCCACTGGACATGATCAAACAATGGGTTTTGTAAGGTACGAACAAGGAGACAGAACAACAGAAAAAGGAGATGGGTTAAAATCAGGTTACTTCAGGTTACTTTTGTAGGGGTTAAATCAAGGGATTTGCTTATGTCTTGTTGTTAGTATTTCCAGATTCAAATGTTCATGCTGCCCACCACTCAGAGTGATCAAAATTCAGGACATGGAAGTTGGTAGAAGAAATCAGGTTTATTGCTGGGCGTGGTATCACATGCCTGTAATCCCAGTGACTCGGGAACCTGAGACAGGAAGATTGAAACTTCAAGGTCAGCCTCAGCAACTTAGGGATACCCTAGGCAACTTAGCAAAACCCTGTCTCAAAATTTAAAAAGAGCTGGAGATGTAACTCAGTGATAAAGTTCCCCAAATTCAATTTCCACTGACAATAAGTAAATAAATAAAAGAAATGAAGGAAGAAAGAAAATTCAGGTTTATTTAAAGCTAGCTATGAATAGGATAGGGTGGCCTTTAACCTCAGAGCTTTATTTTTAGAGGGATTAGGGTGCAAAGGCTTTTATGGAGACAAAAAGGAAGTATAGTGCTAGGAAGATTGTGTGCTGGGTGGAGTCTTCATCTTCCAGGGTCACATCTCCTTTCTTGTCTCAAAGTTCAGATTTTGCAATGGACTTGGACCTCCTGCAGCTAGTTACAGCTAGTTAACCAAAACCTAAGGAAGGCCTTCTCTTCAGCAAAATGTATTAGAGAGGGGTAAGGGAGTGGGGAGCAAAGGACAGGTTAAAAAGTTGGCCCTGGGGCTGGGATTGTAGCTCAGTGATAGAGCGCTTGCCTCACATGCGTGAGGCACTGGGTTCGATCCTCAGCACCACGTAAAAATAAATAAAGATATTGTGTACATCTACAACTAAAAAAAAATTTTTTTTTAAAGGGGGACCCTGTTATAATTCCCTCCTTGTTTTTTCCTCAACTTGAGAGATTGGAGGTGATGATTGATCTATTTCCTGCTGAATTGGTGCATAGATCTGATTAGAGAAACGAAACCACTGAGCACTTGTCTGCACATGAGAGGGGAACAAACTGAGTGTGTCCTGGTTGTTGATCTGATCTGGTCTCACATCAGGGAAAAAGTGATAGATGACTAAAAGTATAGAAACCCTTTTATATTTATTTATTTGTTATTATTATTTATTTCCCTGGGACTGTCAGGGCTCCTAGAGATGGAGCAGGAATTGTAAATAAAAGACTTCTTAGACTCCAAGGCACACACAGATCACCTGGAGACCTCACTAAAAAGAAAATTATGGTTCCATGGGACAAGGATGGGGCCCAAGAGCTGCATTTCTAATAAGCTCCCTGGTGGTGGAGAGCTGCTGGTCTAAGTGTTACACTTGGAGAAACAAAGACCAATCTCTTCTTTTCCCACCAACAGTAAGAATGATTAGGAAGCAGGAGATACATAAAAAGTCCAGGCCCTATAAAGGGGGCCCAAGGTAGAGAAAGTGATCACTGATTTCCACTAAGTGAGTACCTTAGTTGAACAGAGATGACCAAGAAGCATGATTAATGGTTCCAGTAGGAACATCCTGAAAAGATCTCACTCCATGTTCATGAGCTTGCCCTGAGAACAAGTTTCCCCGGAGAGAATGGGGATGGAAGGCAGAAAATAGGGTGTGGAACAGAGTAGGGAGAGACTTTGGTGTTACATTTGAGAGTTCTGAAGTTCTTGTCTATGACAGAGAAACGTGAATGAGTGTAACACTTGGAGTGGGTAAACTATTAAAATTATTTTAGGACTTGAAGTAGCTCAGTAGTAGTGTTTGTCTAGGATACCTGAGACCCTGGGTTTGATCCTCAACACCATAATAATAATTATTATTGATAGAATGTAATATTGATATAATAATATAATATACAATATATAACATAATATTATTATCATATCCATGGTCAGCTCTGAGCTGCGTGTTGTCTTTGGATCTTGAAGCCTTTTAATAGGTAGCTTTTATGCAATGTCTGGGAAAAGGAAAAAGCTATGTTTTAGTCAACTTTTTCACTGCTGTGACTAAAGGACCCAACCAGAACAACTGTAAAGGAGGAAAGGTTTATTTAGGGGCTCACGGTTTCAGAAGTCTTAGCCCATAGAAAGCTGGGTCCATTCCTTGGAGCTCCAGGTGAGGCAGAACATCATGGCGGAATAGTGTGACGGAGGGAAGCAGCTCATATAATGATCAATAAGCAGAGAGAGGGAGAGAGAGATGCATTTCACTCACCAGATGCAAATATATTTTGCACGCCCAAACCACGCCCCAATTCCCACCTCCTCCAGCCACACCCTACCACTTTAATTACCACTCAGTTAATCCCTATTGGAGGGGTTAATTCATTGATTGGGTTAAGACTCTCATAACCCAATCGTTTCTCCTCTGAACCTTCTTGAATTGTCTCACATGTGAGCTTTTGGGGGACACCTCACATCTAAGCCATAACAAGCTACATGATCTTTGTGTGATCAGAATTATTTGATTTTCCTCCAACCAAAATAAATACCAATTTTTATAGGGAAGAGACAACATACCTTTTTAGCAAAAAAAAAAAAAAAAAAAAAAAGGAAAACCCTGAAAAGCACAGTTTTGGCATGTTCCTGTGAAGGCTTTTCTGGTCATATTTCAGGAAGACCCTCCTAGAAACTCCTCTTGGCAGCAGAGCAGTTCTGGTGCCTGCTGGTAACTCATGAACTTTGGCCATGGCTTATTCCTCCTAAGGCATAGGGGAATCCATATCACAGAGAAGCTCTATATATCTGACAAGTGTGAGAAAGCTCTCAGCTCCAAGCTTGCAACCCACCAAGCTGTCACTCAGGGAAGAAGGGATGTGTTGGTTCTGTCAATAGGAAATCCTTCGGGCAAATTTCAGACCTTAGAAAACACCAGAAACTATGCACAGGAGTGAAATTGTGTGTGTTATGGTTTAGATATTAGGTGTGCCCCCAAAGCTCATGTGTGAGACAATGCAAGAAAGTTTAGAGGGGAAATGGTTGGGCTATGAGAATTTTAACCTAATCAGTGTATTAATCCCTTGTTAGGGATTCACTGGGTGGTAACTATAGGCAGTTAGAGTGTGGCTGGAGGAGGTGGGTCATTGGGAGAGTGTCTTTGGGGTTTATAATTTGTCCTGGGTGTATGAGGATTCATTCTCTGATTCCTGGTGGCTATGTCCTAAGCCACTTTCCTCCACTACATCCTTCCACTGTGATGTTCTGCCACCTTGGGCCCAGAGCAATGGAGTCAGTTGTTTATGGACTGAGACATCTGAAACTGAGCCCCCAAATAAACTTTTCCTCCTCTAAAATTGTTCTTGTTAGTTCTTTTGGTAACAACAACAACAACAAAATAAAAGCTGACCAAAACAGTACCAAAGATGAGAGAGTATTCACCTTGAGTTCTGCTCTTATTGTTCACAAGATATCTTTTTAGAGAGAAGCCACTAAAGCAGTGGGTATGGGGAAGACTTCATCTAGGTCATGTTTCACATACCATGTCACAGAAGCCACATCAGGGATGGTGGTAGAGTAGTGACTCACTAATACCTTAGGTCTTCTTCCAAGGTGGGTTCTCTGGTGCCTTGTCAGGTTTCTGCTCTGGCTGAGGCCTTCCCATACACCTTCTTGTAAAATCCAAACTCAAAATGGAGTCACTCTGGCTCAGGCCTGCATGTACCTGCTAACCTGCTCTTTGTGCTTCTGTGATTAATGCTTTGCTATGCTTGCTTCTCACGCATGGGGTGGGGCAAAACCACAGGCTACCAGACCCCCTGGCCAGTTACCTAAAGTTCCAGGAACTGAAAGGGAACATAGGAGGCACTGTCACGGTTGAACTGTAAATAACTATAGGTTGAATAGTGCCAAATCATGTTTTCCTGAGTCATGTAGCTAGCCCACCCTATAGTAACCCCTGAAACCTTCACTTCGGGGTCACTCTCTGAAGGAAAGGAGAGCTGATCCCAATCGATTGGCCTGTGTACCTATTTCCTCAATAAACTTTGCTGCTTCTGCAGAGTTGTCTGGGCTGCACTTCTTGGGGAGAGGTGTGGGTTGGATGCAACACTTCTGTTTTCAGTACTTCTACCTACACTGCAGGTCGCTGGTGCAGGCACAGCCTTTGGCCTTCACTGCAGCCTTTCACTCTTACCACACTCATGGGTCTTCTCCAGAGTGGTCCTGACCTTATCACATGCTTCTCCACATTTCCCTCACACAACTCCTTCCCATTGTGGATTCTCTGGTGGGTAACAATGACTGAGCTTGGGGTAAAACTTTACATATGTAGAACTTTTCTTTTACAGTATATAGCTGCTGATGTTGCCTAAGATCTGAAATTCTGGTCAAAAGATTTGCCACTGTTGTGTCATTTGGAAATAAGGGATGCTCACAAAAAACAAGAGTCTTCCAGAGGATGAGAAACAATCACTTGGGAGAAAGAATGGTAAAGGCCATAAAGAGGGTGCTATCTCACTATGTCCTAAACCAGGGCCCTCTGTAGAAGAGGATTGACACAGGATAGAGAAAGGAAATGCCAGAAGACCCAGTATATCTAGGGTATACGCCTATACATCTCCCTGTTTCTGCTTTTCCCATTTGATTTTTACTGCACCAAAAAGCAGGAAAGGAGGAACACAGAAGAGAGTGCAAAGGGCATAGGAGACACTAATATAATGACACGAAGTCTAAGTTCATTAGTCAATCACAATATATGTAAACATATTATGTTCCCTTATTAAGAAGCAAAGAGAGAGAGAGGGAGGGAGGGAGGGAGATGTTTTACAAGTGACTCACCTAAAACCAAACAATAGAAAAGGTTGAAAAAAAGGAGGGAAAAAATATGCCAAGCAAATTCTAGGAACAACAAAACTGTAGAAATATTAATGTGAGATGAAACAGACTCCAAGCCTAAGCATTTAAAATGGTTAAAAATGGAACATTTTTATATTGATTTAAAAAAAGAACAATCTCCAAGTCATCAGGAAACCTAGAAGTTACCCTTATTCTCCATCCATCCACATCTAAAACATCAGCAATTCCAGTTCACTCTTTCCAAAATACCTTGTAAATCCACTCATGTCTTTCCATTCTCTACAGTGTCCAAATCTGGCTACCATCCTCTCTCAAATGCATTCTTATAATAGTGACCTAATTGGACCCATAATCAATTTCCCTGATGCAACTTCAAATTCATTAACCTGGTCTACATGGCCTGGGAAAGCAGACCCCTATATACCTGAACAGCATCTCTGAGGCTGTCACTACCATTCAGGTACATTCTCTTCCATTACCTGCCAGCTAATGGGTCATTCTCCAAGGCATTTGCAACAACTGTTCCCTCTGCCTGGCATTTTTTTGTGTGGTTGCTTTGTTTCATGGTTCTGGGGATTAAACCCAGAGCCTCATGCATGCTAGGCAAACACTCTACCATTGAGCTACACTCCCAGTTGGTCACTTTGCCCAAAATGCTCATTTCCCACATTTTCAAGACAATAGAAACATGTTTTCATTCCATGTTCAGTTTAAATGACACCTCCTAAGACAGGAATATGATTTTCTTGCAATACTGGAGATTGACCCCAGGGGCACTTTACCACTGAGATACATCCCCTTGTACATATATATGTATGTGTGTGTCTGTGTGTGTGTATGTAAATTACATACACACACACACATACATATATATGTTTTGAGACAGGGTCTCACTAAGTTGCTGAGGCTGGCCTCAAATTTGCAACTCTCCTGCCTCAGCCTCCCAAGCTTCTGAGATTATATGTGCTTGCCACCATGCACAGCAGGGAGGATGGATTTTTAAAAAATGATATTTCTAAATATAAAAGCATAATAATTAATTATCTTCCAATATATTTATTATCTTTATAAATAAACCTACAAATGTGTGTAATACCAATATTAATCTGTTAAATGTTGAACTATGATGAAAACAGATACTTGAGGATTCTCCTTCAAATAGTTCTATTATTTCTCTGCACAGCATTTATTTCCTGAGATTTTCTCATATATTTGTTTGTCTGTTTTCATCCACTAGGAGGAGCCTTTATCCTGTCTGTGACTCTGTTCTCAGGACCGTGGACAGTGCCTGCTGCAAAGTAAATGCTCCACAGCTACGTGTTGAAGAGTTGTCATGAACTTACATGTATTTCTACACCTATCAGAAGAGCTTTAAATTATATAAGGTAAATATTAATGGATCTACAAAAATAAGCAATCAGAATGGGAGACCAATCTATGCCCCTTAGAAACATCCTAAGCAAAAAATAAAAACAAAGACAATATGTAACCAAAAGTAGATAAATGAGTACCGTTACTATTTACCTTTCTGGATTATTTTTCTGCATTGCCATGTGTTATTTTTATAGATGGCATCAAGTGCCACTTTCACACACACACACCCTATTGAAACTTTTCGTATGGTTCTAAAGAGCTGGACAAACACATTCAAGGGTGCAAAGTTCATACCAAGATGGAAGGTAACAGGAAGGTGCATAACATTAGTACCTTTAAGATTTAGGGTTATTCCAAGAAATATAACTGCTTGTGTTTTTTTGAAAAGTTCAATACATGACTAACAACCCCTTCTGCAGCTGAGACGAACTGCCAGACCCCTTCTGTCACCCAGCATCATCATAACTGTGTTGTGTGAGGGTCTACGTTCCCTCATCAGCCTGGGATAACACACCAGTCTCTCAGAGATGGGTCTGGCCTGCCAAGATGCCAATCAACCTGTTGACTGCAAGACATCTCGAAGTAAGACTGAACCTCTGAAACCTTATCCCTGCCTTTGAGGAACCCCCTTAAATAAATGATTGGAGCAATTTTCTAACTGTTCTGTTCCAGCTCCTACCAGGATTGGAAGAATCTGTCAGGTCCTCTGCTTTAAAAACTAATTCTGATTTATTCACTAATTACTTCAGACTTTAATTTTCTCAGGTGGCATATCCCCTCCTGTGCAGGCAAAATTACCCTGGAGAGGTGCTAGCTCCTTATGATATTGAATCACTTGTGACTAATAGCAATTGTGTGAGAACAGATATAGAACTTTTCATAATGACAGACATTTTTATTGCTGCTATAGAGGCTAGAAACCTGAAATGTTTAGTCTCTTAGAACTAGGCATGGCTGTATGCATGTTGGAGAAAGTACTTGGCAAAGTCTTCCTTTCGAATAATTTTTAAATCCTCTTGGTGTTTTAGAAGACTTGACCTTTGCCCTCTGTCCTGTTTATAATTCCAATGTGATGCCCGGAGGTATTAAGAAAAATAAACCCATTCTTTGTTTAAGCTCCTGTATTTCAGGGATTTGTTGTAGCTAACACATCACTCAATGATTTTGAATTTGAAATCTATGGTGCAGTGGTTCTTAACTGGAGGTGATCGTGCGTCAGAGGAGATCTCTAGCAAGATTTTGTAGATGTTTTTGGTTTTCTAACTGGAGGAGGGGTACTACTGGCATCTAATAGTAGAGGCCAGAGGTGCTGCTAAAAATCCTACAGGTATAGGACAAACTCCCACAACAGAAAATTGTCTAATACAACAGGGCTTGGATTGAAAACTCCTCTGTAATGGGAAACTGCTGGTGACCCTGGTTATGCAGTGGGAAAAAAAAATTCCTCATTCCTAAATCATGTCCATCATTATTCATATCACAACTGGCTAAAGCTGTAATGTTAGAGGAAATGGTAAGAAACACTCATAATTTTGGTGTGTGCTCCTTACTTCTACTGCTTTCAGCAGAGTTTTGCAAGACAGTGGTGAGAATAAAGAGAATACAGTTTTCCTAAAAAGGTATTACTCAGCTAGAGTTTCATGAGATAAATTGGATCTAAAGCTATGTATACTAATAGATTTAGGGCATTTGATAAGAGAAGAAAGAACAATTTTGACTGGGATGATTTAATTGCTCTGGGTACACTTATCATGGATATTTAATTTAACATGACTGGAGTAGTAATTTGCTTGATTATTTGACTAAAGACTAGTTTAATATAAGATGGCTCTATTCACATATCTGTTTCTTCATTCAATCTTTGGGACATAACAGATATCATTATAGTTAATTTTATGTGTCAATTTGACTGGGCTACAAGATGCCCAGATGCCTGGGTAAACATTATTTCTGGGTGTGTCTATAAGGGTGTTTCCAGAAAAGATTAGCATTTGACTTGGTGAACTAAGATGTCCTCCTCAATGTTGATGGGCATGATTCAATCTGTTGAAGGCCTGGATAGAACAACAAGACAGAGGAAGGTTGGTTTGTTTTTTTTTTTGTCCAACTACTCGAGTTAGGACATTGATATTCTCCTGCCCTTGGCATTCCTGGTTCTCAGACTTTCACACTCAGAGTGGAATCTTAACCACTCTCTGGCTTTGAGGCCTTGAAAACTATAGCACAGGCTTCCTAGGATATCTAGCTTACAGATAGTAGAGTGTGGGACTTCTCAGTCACCATATGAGAACACAATGTCCTATAATAAATTCACTATATAGATAGATTATATATAAACAAGTTGTAAATAAAAATATACTTAGAAACCAAGTGAAATTTAGTAGAAATGATAGTATGTGATAAGATCAATTGTGGGGCTGCTGTTGCCTCTCTGTGTCAGAGCAATTGCCTAGCATGTATGAGGTGGTGGGTTTGATCCTCAGCACCATATAAAAATAAATAAAGCTATTGTGTCCATCTACAACTAAAAAAAATTTATTGTCAATTGTGTATCTGAATTTGGCTCTAGATTACAAGTGGTAGGTTGCAGGATATATCCATGATGTTTATCTGAGAACCCTAATACATGTATGTGTATGTGTGTGTGTACACAATGATAGGCTAAACCAAATAAAGCTGACGGTTCAGAAATTGCTTGGTATAATGTAATCTAGAGGAAGGAATCAAAACACATCAATTGAAGCCATTTACAACAAGTAAGCTTCCCCAAGTGATATTTCCAGAAATTTTTAGAAGTTGGCTTTTTTTTTTTTTTTTGGTACTGGGGATTGAACTCAAGGGCACTGGACCACTGAGCCACATTCCCGGCCCTACTTTGTATTTTATTTAGAAACAAGGTTTCACTGAGTTGCTTAGCACCTTGCTGTTGCTGAGGCTGGCTTTGAACTTGTGATCCTCCCGTCAGCCTCCTGAGCCGCTGGGATTACAGGCATGTGCCACTGTACCCAGCTAGAGATTAGCTTTTGCTATGGATTTTGAAATTGGAGGAGCAGAGCAGAATTGTTTAGAAAAGGGGTGAGTGATTAGGATTAATGAGATAAAACAAAATTCTAGCAAGAGGGCTAGAAAAGTTTCATGAAAAAAGATACAAAGAATGATCTGGAGTGTTTCTTTTAGAGAAGAGTTGTAACATTTATCCTAGTCCAAGAAATAAAGAGGAAACAAACCAAATTGATACACAATTGACCCTTTCACATATATTAGTTCCTACTATAGCTTTACTCTCCAAGTTTATGTATGACTGAAAAAATATGTCTCTTCTAATCTTATGAACTACTTCAGAGATATCACAAGATTATTCCCTTCCCAGGTTTCATCAGCTTCTGAGCAGTGGAAAACAGAAAGGACAGGGAATTAGGATGAAACAGGGAACAGGCTCGATTCATTCCAAGTATTTAATCCCTGGGGACACTTTTCTCAGACATTACTTAGGAAAGTGGGAGGGAGGAAATAATACTCTTGACCACCTCCAAACTGAGAACCAGCTTGGCCCTGCAGAGCACTTGCATTGAGAGAGGAAGAAGCATCCATTCACTTTGAGAATTAGGCACATTGGATCTGGAGAAATATTAGCATGTAGAACACTGGTGTTATTGGGGCACAGAAGAATCTTCCAGATACTTGTAGAATATATGAGGTTAGTCTAGAAGAGCTCCAATGGCAGATGTAAGCATACTGGAGGTCTTTTGTGTAAACGGAATTTAGAAATTCCCTGGAGTATCAAGTCTTTTTTTTTTTTTTAATGTTTATTTTTTAGTTGTAGGTGACAGAATATCTTTATTTTATTTTTATGTGGTGCTGAGGATCGAACCCAGTGCCTTATGCATGCTAGGCGAGCACGCTACCACTGCGCCATAATCCCAGCCCCCTCAAGTCTTATTCTCATTGGATCTCTTCCTGTTTCTCAACTAATTAAGGACTGTAACCTGGCATGGTAGCACATGCGTATAGTCCCAAGTTCAGCCTGGGCATCATAGAAAGACCAAAAAACAAAAAGAAAAAGAAGAAGCAGGAAGGGAGGAAGAGGGCAAAAGAGAGGAAGGAAAGAAAGAAGACAGAGGGGGAAAAAAGAAATAAGGAATCTATCACTTCTATTCTAGAGTGGTAAAAGAATACAATCATCAGGTGACATTATAGTTGCTTAAAGACACAGGTTTTATACACCCAAACACCTTTGTTGTTGTTCAAAATTCCCTTCAGTCCATAATAGGAAATAACCTGAACTGAAATAATGACTCTTCCCAAGCAATAACTCTCTTGACATTTGATGTAGTTGTTCCCTTTTACCAAGAATGCTCCTCCCTCTTCCCAGGTTCCTATCTAAATTCTACTCCAAGATCCAACTGAATGCTATCCCTTTTGAATATGCATCTAATTGAATATGCATCTTTCATGATCAGTATTTCCCTTGGCTCTCTAAACTTCTCATATTACCTTGTTAGAATTATCAGTATCTATCCACTCCTTGTTCTTAACATTTCCGAGGTGCAGATCTTCCTTCTGTTTCCCACCTGGAGTCCAAACTATTTCTTCCATAGATGTGGTCTGTAAATTATGACATATAGTCCTTGATAGGACATGCCAAAACTCACTTTTTACCTCACTTAATCCTCCCAACTCGATGGCGGAAAGCAGAGATGGATTGCTTTTTGATTTCTCAATCAAGGAATTTAAATTTTAGGTGGTGATGAACAGAGCCGGGTTCTGCCATATTTATATGCTGGAAAGTGTTTCCAGCCTGTTTGAGACACTTCAGGAAGAATTTGGTTTTTAAACCAGAGGCCCAACAGTACCCAGAAACTGATAAATTACAACCAATAATGTCGAGTTTATTATTTCCAAGACCAAAATTATGCTTTAGGAAAATCAAGCTCACTGGAAACAGGCTCAGGAAAAGACAAGATCGCTAATAGTGCGAGGCAGGAAACCTGGGTTCCTTTTCCTCTGTGGGTCTGTTTCTCCACCTGCAAGAAAATATGGGGTGGCTGGTCCCTTCTAGGAACTCAAAGGTCCTTCCTGCTGACCATAAGTCTAACAACTCGGCTGGCTGAGAGCGGTGGTTAGAGTGGCCTGAAAATATTCCTTCTCCTTCGCACATTTACAGCTGAAGGACTGGTGGAGAGGGTGGGGGATAGGACGACAGGCCCCAGGGGGTGATTTGGCCAGAACAGGATGTTTCAGCTCTCCCTCCAACCCCGGAAGACCACTGGAACTGCACCCAGAGGGAAGCAAGGAGTACTCGGGAAGAAGGCTAAGTTCCCGCCAAATGCCCTCGCTGATCCCCAGCTGGTCTCCACCGCTCACAGCATCTGTCGCTTCATCTGTATCAGGAGGGAGTCGATACCAGCACCAGCAGCAGGTACCGGCAGCAGGAGGTAGCCCTGGATTTGGTGTTGGTACCACGCCCACCAACTCCGCAACCTGATCCGGTCCATACGCAATGTTCCTAGAAGTCCTGAACAAAAGATCACGGGAAGTGAATCCCTCCGCAGTTTTGGCGCGTTTTGAGCAACTTCCAGTTTTGTCTAGAAAGTCGGAGGCTTGCTTATCTCTGTGGTCTTCAGACCTGGGACTGGGTCTCTGCGGGGTTCCCTAAGGCTAGTGGATTGAGAGAACATCCTCCCTCGAGACAACGTTTTGTGACATCGTTAATCCACCCTGCAGAAGAAATCTGAGCGGAATTAACAAACAAAAATGAAAGAGTCAGAGCAATGGGAAGAAGAGGGCAGGTCTGAAGACCTGAATTCAAGGCCTTCCTTAACATTTTCAGCCACTAAAATGTTAGCTAGCTAGCAGGATATTGCCAAGTCTTCAGATCCTCACCTGCAAACCAATGATGCTGTCTTACACAGGCACTTGGAATGCAGAGCACATATGAAGGTATGAGAGCTGTTCCTGTCTCTTTCTTCCAAACCCTTTAAGGTAGCTGGACATCATAGGCAACTTGCCATAATAGACTGATCAGTTTCCTTCTCAGCCTAGAAGCTTGGATCAAGGACACATTTTTGGGAGACTAGATTAGGCTCTGAGCTGGACATCAGGGAAACAAAGGAGAGCTGACCTACAGAGTTATGCTTCTAAAGAGACAGTTAATAAAACAAAGCAAACATCCAGCAAAGCCTGGAGTTGGTGCCTTTGGACTCAATTGTGAATCAAAGAGAACTGGTGACTGCTCACGTGGGGCTTACAGTAAGGGAGGCCAGTTAGTAGACAGTGTTAATACAGTCTGACAAATAAGGTCCATGGCAAGGACGTGGGAGGTCACTACAGAAGCACAAAAGAAGGAGCATCTAATTCGGGTTAGGGAATGGGTTCCTGGAGAAGAGGCTTCTCATTAAATCTTGAAGGATAAGTAAGAGTTTTTGAGATAATAGAGGGGATACTCTTCTCTCCTTGCTGAACTTGGGCCCCATCCACTCCAATATGAGCATGGCAGCTGAGATTTTCTGTGCATATCACAACAAACCTCCTCTGGGGCACCTAAGGCACCACTTTCTTTTTAGGATGCACATAAATGTTCTGGCTGTTAAAAAGAGGCTGTCCACCCAGATGATGTCAGAAGGTCTGAGCAGTTTGGAGGCAGCAAATCCACTCACCTGACTGTGCTCCTCTCTTTGTAGTCTTCTTAAATCCAAAAGGTCCCTAAGGGGACAATTCTCAAAGCTTCCCCTAATCCAGGTAGGACTTAACACAGAAGAGGAGATAATGGTAATGTAGAACATCATAGTAAGTGGTACAGGTATCTTGATGATGATGATGATATACATATGGGGCAAACTCAG